>CAUYSK010082169.1:0-27679 GCA_963575035.1 Avahi laniger
CAAACTCTGTAAAGTAATTTTAAAGAGATTTACTCTGAGCCAAATTTGAGGACCATGACCCGGAGCCACGCCCAAGAGGTCTTGAGCAAGTGGACTCACTGAGGTTGGGTTACAGTTTGGTTTTATACATTTTAGGGAGACAGGGGTTACAGGTGAAGTCATAAATCAATACGTGGGAGGCATACATTGGTTTGGCCCAAAAAGGTGGGCCATCTCGAAGCGGGGGCTTACAGGTTATAGGTGGATTAAAAGATTCTTTGGCCTGTAATTGGTTAAAGACATGAAGCTTTGTCTCGAGGCTTGGAATGTTTCAACATAAGGAGCTCTTTATCAGAGATAAGCCACTGGACATATGTTTGCTGTGTAAATTGAGGACCTGCAGGTTTGTCTTGCATACCTTTAGGCCTGTTAATGGGTTACAAAGGATGTCACCAAGAAGGGAGGGGGGCATGATAAGGCATGTCTGACCTTCTTCTTCCTGGCAGGCAATTTAGTTTTAGGGTATTTCTTTGGCCACTAGGGGGTCCGTTTAGTCAGCCGGTGGGGTGGGGAGTGAGCCTTAAAATTTTATTTTAGTTCACATTACTTTCCCCAACAAGGTGACAGGAAACATGTCCCCTGACTCTTTCAACTCTTGGATTAATTATTCATATGTACTGTTTGCCCTATCCTTTTTTTTTTTTTTTTTTTTTTGAGACAGAGTCTCACTCTGTTGCCCGGGCTAGAGTACCATGGTGTCAGCCTGGCTCACAGCAACCTCAAACTCCTGGTCTCAAGCAATCCTCCTGCCTCAGCCTCCCCAGTAGTTGGGACTACAGGCCTGCACCACTTTGCCCGGCTAATTTTATATATATATATATATATATATTTTTTTTTTTTTTTAGTTGTCCAGCTAATTTCTTTCTATTTTTTCTAGTAGAGACAGGGTCTCGCTCTTGCTCAGGCTGGTCTCAAACTCCTGAGCTGAAACGATTTGCCCACCTTGGCCTCCCAGAATGCTAGGATTATAGGCGTGAGCCACCGCGCCCGGCCTGTTTGTCCTATTCTTTCACGTGTTTGTTTCCTACTTCTGTTCCTGCTAACACTGCTTTCCTCTTGTCATGGAACAAACAAATCTACCTTTACACTAATCATGTTGTTCTCTGAGGATTTCATAATTTCTTTCTGCCAAAATAATACATTTTGGTAAAACAAATATATTTTGAATGTATCATCTGGTGACTGGATTTATTCCACCATTTTACAAAATAATTCACAAAGACAATATGTACTTAAAATGAGTTTTTTTAAGATAGAAAGTATGCATATTTTAATGTTTGTTGTTTAACATCACAAAAGAATGCATGCCATTTGTGAAAGACCAAACAATACAGAAACATATCAGAACATGGTAGGCCACTCACCCCAGGGGTAACCACTGTGAACAAACAGTTTGGTGTGTATCTTTTCAGAACTTCTATGCATTTCCATGTGTTACACAAATGCATGTGCACACACGCGCACAATGTACAGTAATCGTAAATTTAACTTCAATGGAATAATCCCATCCTTTATTTTCCCCTCACTTACCATACCCTAGAGATCTCTCCCTGATGGTTAAGTATATTTCTAACTTCATTCTCTTTGTCAGCTTCACAGAATTCTATCATAAGACTATATCATGATACGTGGAATAGATGTACATTAAAGTAGCTTCTGATTTTTTACTATTACAAACAAGTCAATGAAAATGCTTTCTGCACAAATGTCAATATCCTATATAAGGGATTCCTAGACCTGAAACACCAGTCAAAGGCATGACAGCTGCTGCCCGACTGCTGTCCATAAAGAACACACCAGCTTTGCAGGGTATCCCTACAAAGTGTGAGAATGCCTGACCTTCACACCCTTCCCAATCCCGGATTCTTATCTAACTTTTGTAATATGTGGACATTTGGATGAAAAAAAGGATATTCCTTTTCAACTTGCCTTTTCCTGAATGCCAGTGAAATTTAGCATCTTCTCAGATGTTTTTAGTTATTTGTACTGATTTTTCTGTGAATTGCCTGTGTGTTTTTTAAATCATTTTTCCTACTGTCTTATTCAAATTCGTCAGAAGTGCTATATATCATGGCTAATTACCAATAGTCAATTCTTTATATTAAAATATTTTCTCCTAGTCCAGTGCTTGTGATTTTACTTTGCTTATGATATTTTCTTACTGTAGAGACATTTACATTTTTTATGTAGTCAAATCAATAATTTATGCTTTCTGGGTTTTTTTCCCCCTTGCCTGGCCGCAAATTACAAAATAATGTTTCTATATTTTATTTCAATACTTTCAAAGTTTTGTTTTTTATAATAACACTCTTATTCCATCTGGATGTCCTGTGTCCCAGTTACACTCTTTGTGTTTGTTTACTGAATTGGGGTTGCTCCGGGTTTCTGTTGGGAAGAATGACTCATTGCTGTAGTGCCTTCCCCAAGTGTATTTTAGCTTAAGGTATCTTTTGTTCTGGTTTCTGGAAATAGGATCCATCTGCTTACTAACCTCTAGTCAGCCCTCACTGGTAGCTCCTGTCTTATTTCTAGCACTCTCGTGTTTTTATTTGCATTTTTATATCTTCTTTTTCATGTCAATGGAATTTTGCAAGAAAATTGGCTATAAATGCGTATGCTCAGTCTGCCATCTGGAATGGAAGCATTTGTGTATATATGTCCTCAGAAATATTTTTATTATAAAATAAAAATATGTACATAATGGAAAACTTAGAAGATATAAAAGAAGCACAAAGAAAAAATTAAAATCAACCACAATTCCACTACTCAATAATAAAAAATGTTAAGATGTTGGTGAATTCACTTCCCATGTTTTTAATGCATGTAAATAAAATTTTCATAGAAAAAAGTAATAGGATCACAGCATATATTTAATCTTGTACTATGTTTTTAAAATTCATTATGTGAAGAACATTTTCCATATCCTTGAAAAACATGATTTTATAAAAATGGTTATAGAGTACTCCATCTGCACATACTTCTTAGAAATTAATGATCCATTTATTATTATTAATATACTTATTTCCTGAAAAGGTAACATATTCACATGATTCAATGGAGTCGAAAGTCTCTTTCCCATCTGTGACTCCTAGTGACCGGTTTCCCTCCTGAAGGCCACAGATAATGCCTGATTATTTGGTAAAGCTAAAGTTGGAGTTAGGTCAGAGGATATATACTTTCTAGCTCCTGATACATATTTGTTTTCCAGAAATGTATAATTTACACTATCCCCACATGAAGACATTCTCTTTTTTTAAAAAAATACCGGTCCATTGGCAGGCAAGAAATGTTTTAATGCATTTCTTTGGCTCAAATGTCAAAGAAAGCTCGAATAAGCTTAGATCACCTTTTCATATGTTTATTGGCCCATTGCGCATCTTCTATCAGAGATTGTCCATTCTTATCCTTTGCTGAAAAGGACCCTTTAGAAATCCTTTCTGAGCGCTCAGGACTTATGGTCAGTCCTCTGAGTTCCCCCAACATTGACTCGGGGCCTCTGGCTCCTTCCGCTGTGTCATCAGAGCAGCCCCCAAGACTTACTCTCACATTTGGTTATTGACGAGATTTCTAAAAACTCTGGAGATTTCTTTCTTGAGGTCCACCCAGGACTTCTGACCAAAAAGAAGAGTGACAGCCCAGGATTCTGCTCAGAGAAGCCATGAAGATGATGGAAGGCTGGTGTTTTCCAATGTCCACCCGTCTGAACCCTTGCAGGCAGGCTGCGGGCCCTGAGGCCCATCACCCAACTCTTCTGTGCCTCAGTCCACTCTCACTTACAGGTGCTGCTCACCCCCACCCCTGGGCCCATGCCTTCTCCTTATGGAGGCAGGTTGGGTGCCCCTCTTCTGACTCGGGAAGCACCTGGGGTGCCTGTCTCCCACCCGCCCAGTGCAGTTCCTGAATGTGTCTGCCCTCCCCCTTAGAAGCTCTGCGGCTCCCCGGAGCCCTACACAGCCGTGCCCCTAGGTGATGACGGCTGAGCTGAAGCCAACGCGCACACACGGGCCCCCACTCCCATTCCCGAGCCTCGCACAGCTCTCCGCCGCTGCCGACAGAACACAAGACACCTCTTAGGCACTGAAAAGACAGTCAACGCTCTCCCCTGCACCTACTTTTCCAGACTTACGTGACCTGCGTGTTTCTTCTCTCACCCAAATAAAGAACAAATGTGCAATTCCTGTGTCCCCAGATCTGTCCCAGATGTAGGCTGGCTCAGGCTGCTTTCCTGGAGCCCGACACTTGTTCCTGTCCTACCCAGCTCTGGGATGAACTCCGAACCCAATCTTGTCTTGATTCCCCGTTTTTCTTTCAACGACCCACAATTTATTGTCACTTTGGCTCCTGATTCCCCCCATCAAACTCCACCCTCCATTAAGCATCTCAGTGATGACATGTTTATATTAGATCTTTCACTAATTTTATTCATGAATAAGTCCTTTTTTTTTCTTGACAGATATATCGTTGCTGTATCTTCTGGATCCTTGTACACAGAGAGGATGTTTCACACATACTGGTCGGGAAAGAGCCCCTGTTGACTTTTACTCTCTTTATTTCTCAACTTCATCTTACTAAACAAACTTCTCTCCCACGCCCTCTTCCCCCAGGGCGCCTGCCAGCGCCGCACCCACTCCCGCCGGCACCCCGCCCGCCCGCATTCCTTACCTTCCCGGACAGAGAAGCTGCTGATTTTGGATCCCAAGTGGAGGAATCGGATGCAGCTGGAGCCCTCCTCACCTGTACTCTGCAGTGCAGGCTCTGGAGGCACGACCTGGGCCCTTCCCTCCTGGACCCCTGCAACTGCTGCTTTCGTTCTCTAACACTAGGGTTCCCAACCTCGGGGCTCTGCCTTGCAAACACCTGGGGAACTTTTTTAATGCTGATGATGGGACCCTCCCAACCCAGAAATTCTGATTTAATAATCCAGGGTGCAGCCCGGGCACTGGAAATTTTAAACCTGTGAGAAATCCTGGAGCGCACGTCCAGTCTCCACCATGGCATTTCCAGCTTCTTAAATCTTCCTGCGGGGGACAGGAAGAAAAGAGCGCGGGTCCACCCCCGGTGCAGGGGCGGCCGCAGCAGTCCCGCCCCCAGACTCGAGCTCTAGCCGCGCCCGGAATAAATACCTGAACCTCAGCTAGCTGCGAGCCAGGGACGCGAGTACCTGGGGCGGACGAGGCAGCTTCTCGGCGGGCAGTTACATTGTTTCCGGGGTGAGTTGCCGAGGTCGCGGCCCCGAGGGCGGCTCCGGGAGGAGGTCGAGCCTGCACCCCCGCGCCCCAGCCAGGGTCTGGCGAGGACGCCCCGCGGGCTGATTTAACGCGGGGACGCGCGCTAGGGGCGCGGGCCGGCGAACCACGCCTCCCGGGAGCACACGGTCGCCGCGTCCCCGAGGCCCAGGCTCCCGTGGCGTCGGCAAACCCCTATCCCACGAGGGATGAGCTGCCAGCCCTTCTCCCCGCCCGGGGCAGAGGACGGGATGCCTCCCGGGGCCTCTTCTTCGGTCCATTCGGCTCGTGTTCCCTGCTCTGCGGCTCAGTGCGCCCACCTCGCCGACCCCACCGTCCCCAATTCACCCCTTTCCGCCCAAGCTGTGGGTGTCAGCCTGTCTGCCTACCCCCTCCTCCCTACGCGCTGCGGCCCGTGCCTTTACCTGGGCAGACTTGCTGCGGCACCTGTTCCCGCTGTACCCGAGCTAGCTCAGATTTCGGACTCAGTGGGCCGTGGGACGGAGACACCAAAGAAGCCCTCGGCCGCGTGAAATTTAACACACCCCGTAACTTTCTGAGAAAGAGTCTTTACAATATGGAACCATACATTCACTTTTGCTTGTAAGTATACTTGCTCTAACCGTATTTCATTGGAATAGCCGGGGACCACTAATGCTTGTGCTAGCAGCAACACCTGCAATCACAGGGTGGAGTGATGAGTGACGTGGAGCCGGTGGTGGGGTCTTCAGAGCCTGGGGAAGGGATTTTCGGAGCTGACGGCCAATCGGACCGAAAAGGTTTAGAATATCTAGTCACTTCACTCCAATTACTTTATACAAATAGGATTTTATATTTCCCTCTCCAATCTCAGATTTTAAATAGTAATGCAAAAAATTAAAGAACAACGGTGCGAATGAGAAAGCACAAACCCGAAAGGAAAGAAAAATGAAGCCGGAGATGTAGCAGTTAGGTCTTGAACATGATATGGTCAAGACTTTGAACATAAAATCAGCCAGCAGGACTCGTGACTATTATGGAGAAAGGCTAACTGTGAGGAAATAGCAAACTTATCTTTTGGGTTGAATCTGGGCAAGGTGGCTACAGTTCCTGATGAACAAACATTTCTGTTGCATGCAGCACATGCAGGTATGTGCCAACTTCCGGCGAGGTGAGAAAGTTGGGCAAAGATACAGTCCCTGTGGGTTCCTCCCCCTTTCTGAGTTCAGAGTCTGCTACCAGGAGAGCAGTTCAAAGCACACATCTCAGCTACTTTCACTATTGCATTAAGTAAGAGCTCCAAGGACTAAGAAAACTCAGCGGAAATGGACCACTATGTCTTCATGAGAGTCTGTCTTTCTTTATAGGTGTCAGCCAGAACATGTCTTCCTGCTGGTGGTCAGCAAAGAAATTGCTCATTTTCTTAACAAAGTTGCTGCTCACTCTCCTGGAGGCTGTGGTTTTTACTCTACTCCCGAAGCCACGGAAGAGCGTTGCTGGTGAAGTAGTGCTGATCACAGGCGCTGGGAGCGGCCTCGGGAGGCTCTTGGCCTTGCGGTTTGCCCGCCTGGGATCTGTGCTTGTCCTCTGGGATGTCAATAAGGAAGGGAATGAGGAGACCAGCAACATGGCTCGGGAAGCTGGAGCCACAAGAGTGCACGCCTATACCTGTGACTGCGGTCAAAGGGAAGAAGTATATAGAGTGGCCGATCAGGTAACTCGTGGGTGCTTACTGTTATACTTTGACATACGTCAATTAATTTCTTTGTTCACTGCCTTTCTCAGTGCCTATTAGCCTACCTACAATGTCCCTTTAATTTAAAAAATATTGTGGGGGAGTGGGAATTAGGATTTTTGAGGTCTTACTATACTCAAGACACAGTGCTAAGTATCCCACTTGTATTAAAACCCTATAAAGTAAAGCCTATTATTATTACCATTTCACAAATAAGGAAACCGAGGCTTAGGGCAGGCACGTAGCTTACTTAAGAAACACAGCCAGTAAGGAGCAAAGCTACAGCTGGCACTTGAGTCTGTTGACGCCTGAGTACCGTCTCCTATCCACTAACTACACTGAGTATATTGGCCCCTATTACAGCATAAGTCTAGGGTAGGTGGAAGCAGACTTCTTTGAGGATTAAAGAAATCGAGATACAGAGATATTAAATAACCTGCCCAGTGTCACAGAGCTAGGGCATGACTGAGCCAGGATTTGAATTCGTATTTAGGCTGATTTTAAATCTAGGCTATATCCAGTTCACCACAATGCCTCACATTTGAGTGTGTATTTCTCATAAGTGGTCATAAGAAAATCAGAATCTTTCATTCATCCTATAGATTCTTTACCACATTTGCTTCTTTGGTGATTGTACAGATGTTCATATAAAGAAAGCTTCAGGAAAGCAAAGCTCCAGTATGCCGAGGATTTTCTTAGTTTGTAGAAGCACATATATGTCCCTCATAAGGATTTCTGTGCCCTCACCTTGGCCTGCATACTTTATACATCACTCTCCTGACACTTTGTCTGTGGCTCCCAGAGTTTAGTGAGAAGGAAGAATCAGACAAGCCTGCCATGAGCAGCCCAACTAGGTTGTAAAGTTCTTCCACAGTTTCCAGGTTCAACTGGTATCTCCCCACTAAGGTTGTAGGTCACTGGCTGGTGAGTTTTTGACTCTGAATCACAGACTGCTCAGTGCAGCCTGGAGATCCAGACCTGACAAGCTCACGCAGTCTTTCCCTGGGACCACCCTTCCACGTGCAGCCAACCTGCAGTCTTTGCTACCGCCTGCCTTGCAAAGTCAGGTGTTTATATGTTAAACACCAATCACGTGGCACGGTGACTTACACTGACTATGAACAACTTGTCTGGCCGGTCTTAAGCAATAACTGGTTCATATTCAAATATGCAGATCATCATGTATGGGGCAACCTTGTAGGAAGCTCTGTAAATAATTGCTTCTCTCTTCCCTGGACCTGAGATTTACTTCTGAGCCAGGTGCTTGGCTTCAGAAATGGTCAAACATGTCATATTACTAACTTATTTTTGAACTTTTATCTCTTTGGGATCTTTGAGAGAATTATTTATGTGCTCTTCTAAATTCAGGGGAAGCAAATAATTCCCCATGCTTATAAACCAACCATTTCCACTTTTTATTCTGAATAGAAGGAAAGAACCAGAGAATTTTTAAGAAGTATCCGTTAGACAAGTAATAAAGGAGAAAATTTTCAGAGTGGTATGACAGTGTTTCCTCTCCGCCAGGTGCCCATAACTTTGAAAGCTTGTGTCCTTCCATCATAGCTAAGTCCCAAGTTCAAAAAAAGTTTATCCTCAGAGTGAAGAAAACCAGCCAGTTAATGAAAACAGGCAGATTCTAATCTGCGCTGTGTGTTTAAAATACATACAGTCGTGCACTGCATAATGGCATTTTGATCAACAGACAGACCACATATACTGCCGTGGTCCCATAAGATTATTACAGTATCTTTACCTTTTCTATGTTATATATATTTAGATACACAAATACTTACCAATCTGTTATAATTGCCTACAGTATTTAGTAGAGTAATGACAGGTTTATATAGGATGGCTATGCCATGTAGCCAGTGTATGTAATAGACTGTGCCATCTTGGTTTGTGTAAGTGCATTCTGTGATGTTCATGTGACAATGAGATCACCTAATGATACATTTCTCAAAAGATATCCCCATCATTAAAAGATACATGACTGTATTGTCTTTCTTCCTCTATTTGTTGCCTGCTCCACCTGCATCTCCATGTCTGCTAGGTCTAGATCTGTATGACATTTGGCCATAATGAAGCTATTGTTATGTCCCTTCGCATTGATTAAAATGATATGCCACTTACACAGAGCATAGGACAAAGTCAGCAATCATTGAGTCTAGGAACATCTCTAATCATAGAAGGAAAATAGCATTTCAACAGTGGAGCCATCTTAATAAGAGAGGAAGAAATGAGAAGAAAAGCATAAGAATTGGATTTCTAGTGCACTGTGTAGCTCAGCAAAGGAAATAAATTTTGTTTTTAGGGTGCATAAATTCAGTCTGAGTTAACAAAGATAAAAAATATATAAAACTGTGGGAAAAATAAAACCTAGATCATGTAAGGAATTACTCCATTGGTGGTGGTGTTCTTGTTATTCAATTCAGGTTAAGAAAGAAGTTGGCGATGTTTCCATCCTAATCAACAATGCTGGAATTGTAACAGGCAAAAAGTTCCTCGACTGCCCAGATGAGCTTATGGAAAAGTCATTTGATGTGAATTTCAAAGCACATTTATGGGTAATTATTGTTTCTTCTCATAATAAACGTAAAGTTATTCTGGCATTTAGAAGTTCTTTCCTCCTGCTCTTCTACAGATTTATTAGCCTCTAAATAAAGCACAGAGTTCTCAATTTTGGACTTGTCCTGGTCTAACCAGTTGTCCTCTCCTGATCCCACTTAACTGACAGCTCTCATAACCTCTGCTCAGTGAATCCTGCAAAGACAGAACTGTAATCATGGTCATACTACCATTTATTGATTGCTGTCAAATGTTGGGGTTTTCCCAGGCAGCTTACATATATTCCTTAAAACAGCTCAGTGAGATAAGGAGTCAGAATTTAAAAGATTTGCTCCAGGCTGTATGGTGAGTAACTACACTTAGACATGACCAGGGTAACTGTATAATTTGCCTAAGCTGGGACATTTTGAAAGGGAGCATCATTAATTAACAAGCGTTAATCAGATCTGTTCTGGGCAAACCAAGACCTATGGTCACCTTAATCAGTACCCAACCTGAGAAAAGAGAGGTTCTACCAGCAGCCCCAATGACCACATGCTACCAGTGCCAAGGGCACAACCCTGACTTGCAAAGTGATGCACTCAATTCCAGAAGTTGCATTTTCTTGGCTTTTGCTGAGACCAGCCATCTCAGACCTCCCCTGCCATGCGTGTATATCTTGCTGCCTCTTCCAGCTTTTGACCCGTTTGATTCCAGCTCTGCTCACACTTTGCATTCCCTGGGCAAGGCTCTCTCCTTCTGGGAATATTTGCTGGAGACTTGTGAGCACCCCTCTGCATTCTCTCTACACTTTTCCACCCAGCTCTTCTTCAGCAGCCTTCAAGTGTAATTTGGAGCTTATAGATTTTCTGTCCCCCAATTCCACCGAAAATGTAATGGTGCTGGTGGTATTCTTAGTGTTTTGTATGGTACTCAGGAGAAAAACGGAGATTGAAAACTTAATGGCCACCATGTTCCTAAAGGCACTACTGTAAATGATTTCCCTTGTCCCAAATGTCCCCCTCCTTTTTGTTCATACTCAATATATAGTTAGAAGGAAGAAGACCATAATCCCCATGGAAGTTTCCACTCCCTGGCTGTGTGTTCTTTTCCTACCTCCCTGTTTTCCCCCAGTCTCCTTCATGGTCTCCTCTGCCTCTCTTTCTCTCTCTCTGCCTCTAGCTGTTCCTTAAATGCTGGTGTTTCCCAGGTCCCTACCACCCCCTCATATCCTCTCACTCTGTTCACTGCATCTGGCCAAGTTCACATACATTCTTTGAGCACCTGCACATTGCCAGGCACCAAGGTAGTGACTTATTTGCTACAAGATCCAAGAGCTGGCAGACCCTGGACACAGGGTGCTTTTTATTATGCTGCACTGTTTCCTTTGCTGTGCTTGTTTTGATTTTCCTTCTCTCTCTCCACCTATTAATGTCCCTCTGAGACTTACTGCAATGCAGGCAAGCACAGAATGTTTGGCCTTTGTAGGAGATCCCTTTTCTTGCCTCCTGGTTGTCTTCAGATGTGATTAATTACAACTTTATTGCTGGAGACGTTTTCTCCAAAAGCTTATTTCTCTCTTTTACCGTGTTTCTCTAGGTACCACTCAGAGGTAAAGGTGTTCTATGGTACTCAGACATACCTTATTTAAAACAGATACTCTGTTTTATGAAATAGAATAAAAATAAGAAACTGTTATTCGACCAGGCACAGTGGCTCACACCTATAAACCTAGCATTTTGGGAAGCCACGGCGGGAGGATTGCTTGAGGCCAGAAGTTCGAGACCAGCCTGAGCAAGAGCAAAACCCCATTTCTATGAAAAATAGAAAAATTATCTGGGCATGGTTTTCGGGCCTGTAGTCCCTGCTACCGGGGAGGCTGAGGCAGCAGAATCGCTTGAGCCCAGGAGTTTGAGGTTGCTGTGAGCTATGATGATCCCTTTGCACTTTAGTGTGGGCTACCAACGGAGACCCTATCTCAAAAAAAAAATTCAAAAAAGTAGAGATGAGTTTAAAACAAAGTGCTCTTGTTAAATTGAAGCCAACAACAGATTGTCCTATGAATAGTGTTCAAGGAAATTTTAAATTCGAAATTAAGCCAGGGGGAAAAAAGGCAATATAAATCTAAACGATCATATCTTTGAGTACTAGTATCAGTTTTTGGATTGTGGCTGCCTTAATTAATATTGTCTTATACTACTTTAATTCTTAATATTATGTTATTAAAAGTCAAATGTGAGTGAAAATATAAGTCTGAATAAATTATTTTTAATAATATTAGAATTGCCATAGGAAAATATTTATTTAGGAGGTTAAAATGGTTACTTTCCAGACATTTTAAGTGTTTATATCCCAGTGCCTTCAGGTGTTTTTATGAGATGAGAAAAAGATTTTTTAATCACAATTATCCTACAAACATCTAAGAAAAGTATACAGTGTGGTATTAAATATTAAAGGTTTTCCTTTGCTCTTCTTAGACTTATAAAGCCTTTCTCCCTGCTATGATTGCTAATGACCATGGACATTTAGTTTGCATTTCAAGTTCAGCTGGATTAATTGGAGTAAATGGGCTGGCAGGTAAGAGAAAGGTAGTACGTTACAATTGCAAAATTCCTTATAACCTTAACTTACATAATAGCTCTTAATAAATGAGCATTGACTTGTTGCAGTAATAATAAAGGATAATAAGCTAAGAAGTATAGTCAATAAGATAAGACTATATGAGAATTTCATTGTGCAGCAAAACTACCCACCAGATACACTTACCTGAAGTTGGGTGATGTCCTTTGGAATCATTAGGTCTTATGTAATGCCCTGGGTTTAAAAGAGAGAAAGAGAGGCCTCACTGATATATTTTCTTGCACAAGAGATCAACACAAGAACTGTCCCCAAGCTTCACCTGGCACTGCTACCAGGATATTAGAGAGAATCACCCTGCCTTCTCCTGAAATTTCCATGAAAAGGTCTTCTCTGCTGTGAGTTTGGAAAAAGTATCTTCACCTCAAGAAACCTAAAATTAACCTCTTTGCTTTTTCAATGGTTGAAGACCTGCAGGAAGTGGTGGTCATTTTCATCTCCCTTGCAAACAGCCAGCTGACTTAATGGCGGTGGTGAGGGGCAAGGAAATCCACCAAACTCCTCAGCCAAAGAGACCCAGCCTGGCAGCTGGCTCTAGGAGGAGCAGAAACCTTGATCTTACGTACCAGGGCATCGCCTAGAACAAATGTCCTGCATCCTGGCTTACACAGATTGCAGCAACTCATTCAACACACTGTAGCAGCAACACTCAGCAGATGGTTAGCAAATGGGACAGTTTGCCAACTGGACGCTTCCTAATGCTTTTGAGCTAAGTGGCTTAGTTCAAGATTCACAAAACTAGTCTTAGCTCAGTATGTCTGTTACATGAATAGGTTTTTCAGAGCCACCAGTTACCCAAACTATCACCAGTCTATCCCCCTTGGATCCTGGGCTTCCCTTCCTCTCTCCGTCTTAGAATTTATCAGGTGTTATTATTGCCCCTCTCTTATATGTCTGACAATTCACAGAACTTTAAAATCATACAAGCATCTCTACAGCTACCATCAATCCTTTTTCAGACTCAACATTTCTATCTTCAGATACAAGAGTCTCCCGCCTCCAGCTTACCTTAGAAACAAGCGTAAGCCTTTTGTTTTCCCACCAGTCTGGGCCTTGGCTCCCATGCATCAGAGGCACTGGGGCGCTAGTTTACAATGCAGATTCCCTGGGTCTTGCGCCACATCTGTTCATCAGGCTCTCAGGGGCGGAGGGGCTCAGGCAGCTGCATTTCTACCAGGTGACCCCGATGATCCTGGAAGCTGTTCTGGTTCCTCCGTTCCCCTTCCCTGCCTCTAGCCTCTGACCCACCGTCTGGGCAGCACTGGAGCTGGACAGCCCCCTGCCTAGCACGTGTAACCTGGATCTTGCCAGTTGTAGTATTAACAACTACACCACAGCATAACAAGTAAGCACGCCTCTTCTGACCATGTGAGGCCAAGGAAGACACTAATCCACCTAAACGCCATTCCTTCTCCTTTTCACTCAGTGAATTCTACACTCAGGTGTGTTTTTGAAACAAGTGTGATTAAATACAGCTCAAAGCGAACATAAATGCCACTTTCCAGTACCCCCTTGCCTGCATTTTCAAGGTATTTAAGAGGCAGAGGTTGAAGCTGTAGTCCTTTGTTTGTTTTCTGGAAGTGGAAGTGGAAGTTGGAAGAAAACTTAATCAAGAATCGCGAGCCATGCTAACCTCTCTTTCCTAGATTCCTACATTGCTTAGTGTTTCATTTCTTCTCTTGTATGTCTTCATGCCCCAGTGGGGTTACAGTTTTTTGAGACAGGGGCTACACGCACATCTTGTGCCCCACGTGTTAATAACAGCTGGCACCGGGGCTGCCAATTCATTGACTTAGTAAGTGAAGTCTAGCAGTGTGGCCTGCAGGAGCATCTCTGTAGCCCTTCTTATCCTGGGGGCCACCTGGTCCTTACCAGATGAACTGCAGTTGGCCATATCCCTTCACACTCACTGCTCATGCCTTCCTGTGGGTGTAGACCAAGATTGTACAAAGGGAGAACTCACATGGTTGTCACATTCTCTGTTGCTGTTAGTGTTATGAGTGAACCTTAATGGAATGCCATTTTAAAACTTGAGAATATACATTATCAGTGTTTGTCTTTTTCAGATTATTGTGCAAGTAAATTTGCAGCCCTTGGATTTGCTGAATCTGTATTTATAGAAACATTCTCTCAAAAGCGAAAGGGGATCAAAACCACAATTGTGTGTCCATTTTTTATAAAAACTGGAATGTTTGAAGGTTGTACTACTGCGTAAGTAGGTCCTTTGATCGTAAAGAAAATACATTCTGAAAAATGATTGGCTGTCTATTTGACTTTGTTTTATCTGTTTTTTAAAGTTGTCTGAAAGATAGTTTTCTAAGGTCAGCATGATTTATAAATGGTTTCAGAATTCTTTCTTTGTATGTAAGTTGATTGTGGATGGTTTATCAGGGCAGTGTCCGCCTGGTACCCCCAGGCCCCAGGTCTGCTCCTCCATCTCCTGGATCCTCCTGGCCACGTCCCTCTCGTGCCACCCAGTCCCCTTCTCCCTTCTCTGATTCCAGGAGGACTGGAAATCACTGAAGGAGCACTGTCTTAGTCATATCAAAGGGGCTGCTGTAACAGAATACCATGCACTAGGTGTCTTAGCCAATGGAAACTTCTTCTCACAGTTCTGGAGGCTGGAAGCCCACAGGCTTTTCTCATAAGGGCACTAATTCCATTGGTGAGGGCTCCACCCTCGCGACGTAGTAACCTCCCAAAGGCCACATCTCTAAATACCAACATACTGGGAATTTGGGCTTCAACATGTGAATTTTGGCAGGAGAGGCAAACACTCAGTCTGTAGCAGACAGAAATGCCCAATTCTGCCTCTCAGGGAGATGGCAGGGAGTGTCGCCAACAGCTCACTTTACAAACATTTAGAACATCTGTTTAACATGGTTTCACATGTATGTATATTGTAACATCCATGTATTGAGTAGAATCATTTTCCATTTCAAATTCTAGTTACATTATTACTGTCTGCGTTGATAATAAGCGAGTAAATATAAAAACAGATGAAATCCAGAAGGGAAAGACATAAGTGATAATGTCTTAACAATCTTTTTCCCAAATTTTAAAAATTATTTTTATTAGTTAATATCGGTTTTGTTTCTGTGTTTCTAACGCCCTAGCTGTCCTTCTCTGTTGCCGATTCTGGACCCAGAATACGCAGTCGGAAAAATAGTAGACGCTGTTCTGCAAGAAAAACTGTACTTGTACATGCCCCGGTTTCTGTACTTCATGGTGTTCTTAAAAAGGTAACAATATCAGCTTCTATCATTTCCCTAATGTGCCAGTCAGCAGTTTATTCCACATCCCAGCACGAGGAGCCACTTTAAAAATATCTGTTAAATTAATGAATTTTAAAAAGGAAAATCTCCTAAGCCCTATTGTGCGCATTGCTGACACAATCCCCATGAATCAAGAAAATGGGGCTGGACCCTTCCTGCCCCCCTAGTATCGTATTGGAGTCAAAAAGAAGTGCATTTACTGAATGATATGGAAAGATCAAAATGATTCCTTAGGAGAGATTTCCTGTGCTCATCAATAATCAAGTTGGGATAGATCCCGCGTCAGCGCTTCCTCAAGTACAGGGCCCAGGTCAAGGCCCAAAATGCTTCAGAAGTGTGTGGTGTGGGCACAGATGGAAAGAGATGATACATTTGAGCTGTAGGATGGTTAAAGAACACGAGGGGGAAAAACTTAAAGGAAAAACAGCTCTTAAAAGCACAGACAAGGCCAGGCGCGGTGGCTCACCCCTGTAATCCTAGCTCTCTGAGAGGCCGAGGCGGGCTGATTGTTTGAGCTCAGGTTTTCGAGACCAGCCTGAGCAAAAGCAAGACCCCGTCTCTACTAAAATTAGAAAGAAATTAATTGGACAAATAAAAGTATATAGAAAAAATTAGCCAGGCATGGTGGCGCATACCTGTAGTCCCAGCTACTCGGGAGGCTGAGGTAGGAGGATCGCTTGAGCTGAGGAGTCTGAGGTTGCTGTGAGCTAGGATGACTCCATGGCACTCTAGCCCAGGCAACAGAGTGAGACTCTGTCTCAAAAAAAAAAAACCACAGGCAAGTATTGTCGCCCGCCTCCCCTGCCCCTCATTGGGTCTCAGTGCCCAAATGCGGCAGCTGCGGTTTCTGAACTCTTGATCCCGCGGTGCAGAGCTGCCCAAGCAGCTGCTGATGCCTATGAGCTCCTCGGTACTCTAGCCTGGAACGGGTCATCTCATGCTACTTCCCCCTAGCGGTTGCTGCTCTGCAAGGAGGCACCTTCCATATTGGACCACTCCTCCCTGTTGAGTTGAAATCTGTCTCATTTTAACTTTCTCTTGTTGCTTCTGGCTTTGCCCTCCAGCTCTACGTGTAATTCCTTTCCTCTTGCCAGTGACAATCCTTCAGTTATCTGAACATAGATATTATACCTCATGTCCACCACAGGGTGGGCTAGCAGCCATTGCCCATCCTGCATACAAAAATTTATTTTCCTATTAACTAATTATATCTACTTTATACAGTGAACCAAAAGTCATTCTTGCACCCTGTCACTTTAACAGGCTTTGTCTGGCACAGAAGGGGTCAGTGTGGCTGATGGAGGCTCCGTGGGGCAGGGCAAAGGGTTTTCGACAAGCAATTTGGAATCTAGGTTTATGATCCCACTACTCACTGAGTCTGTAACTCCAAGCATGCCCTTCATTCTTCGAGCCTCAGTTTATTCATTTAGGATGTAGAGACAATGTCGTCACAGCTTGTAGGTTAGTGCAATGCACTGTTAGTGGACAGGTGTGGATTCACAGCACAGTGAGTACTTGTTGCCTAATAGCAGATTGCGGTAGAGTAATGCCAATGGTGGGAACATGGCACTTAATCTGTCTACTTTGAATAGCTGTGGAGATTATATTTATTTTACGACATATTAGTTCTGGGCCACATTTTGAGAGAGTGCAAGATAGTCCCTGAGAAGGCTAAAGGAAACATGAAGAGGCTCATTGATGGGGATCACATCAGTCAAACACTCCTTCAAACATTCATTCAACAAACATTTAGAGAGTGTGTCATGGCATTGCCCACCGTCCTAGTATCTGGGGTTACAGCAAAAAACAAGACAGACAACAGTCCCTGCCCTTGTGGAAATTATCTTCTTGGGGGGTAGGTAGCAGGGAGGAAACAAAAAAGTAAAGTAAAACGTAAGATCATAAGTACTCCGAAGAAATATAAAGCAAAAAAAGGGAATAGTGGGTAGAGGGCTGCAAGCTGAGATTTAATTTTAAGTATGGTGTTTAGGGGAGGGGGGTGTCTCACCAAGAAGGTAACACTTGATCAGTGCCTGAAGTTGGGACGTGCATGAACCACCTGGAGATCCTGGGGTGCAAAACAGGGACAGTGAGCACAGGGTCCTTTTCCTTACCCCACCCTCAGAACGAGTCCCACCTTTCCTGTGCCTGCTCACTCCTTGCTCTGCAGTGTTGAATTTCAAGGTCAGTGTATCAGAGCGCCCCGTCGGGATGGTGATCCTTCGGGTATATGGCTGGGGAGGAGCAGGTCCGGATGGAGCAGCACGAAATCTTAGTTAAGTCTTGCCAAAGATGGAAGGAGCTGTTGCATCTCATCCTCACAGTAGTCCCAAAAAGAAGGTCTATGACTTCATTTTACACTTGGGGAAACCGAGGCCTGCAAGCTAAGTCAGTTGCCCAAGCTGGCTTTGCAAATGACAGAGCAGGATTCCAGCAGGCTTCCAAAGCCCGCCTCTATTCCACAAGACGTCACTGCTCCTTCTCTGGCATTATACAGTGTAGGGACACTTTGGAAACTGAAATGTGAAGTGAATTGAATAACTCAAGTAAAACAGCAGAGCTATCCAGGCCCTGGGCAAGCGTACTCCCATGTCGTGGACAAGGGCCGCATGACCCTGAGTTGGGTAGCACTAAGACAGTATAGCATGTGCGTGAGGGAATGACTTTATCTACAAGAGGTGACACGCTTTTCGGCCAAGCTGGTAAAAATGCTCTCACAAATGATAACCAAGAAAGTTTATTCTTGTGTTCTCTTTAGCTTCTTGCCCATCAAGATGGGACTGGTCATAATCGACTATCTGGGCATCTCTCGTGCAATGGATGGCTTCACGGGCCAAAGGAAGAAACAATAAAGACCAACTCTAAGGCTGATGTCATCCGATACCTGACGTTACACAATGTCTGTTTCAATGAAGACAAGTATTTTTGTCAAACAGTAGAATATATCTGGAGTCCACAAGTACCATTCTTACTCTGTTATCTGAACTAGAATTTTCAGACAATACTTTTAAAAATAATGTTGCTATCACCTTTTATGTTGAGTTTTGTTTTTTGGTTTTTTCCCCCAAAAAATGAAGACCCATTGTTGTCATTTCCATTAGCAACAGATGTGTGAGAAAAAAGCATCTCTCATGAGCTGCCCGGAGCTTGGTCACTGGCGTGGTGGTGCAAAGGAGCAGGTGATATGGAAGAGCTTGCTCTGGGCAGCCGGCTAAGGGTGAGGAGCACGCCCAGGCGCCCAGCCGAGATGCCCTCTCCAGAGGACGCACGGCGCCGGGTTTCCCACCGCCTTGCTCTCAGCACCAGGCTTTTCAAACCTATAGCACCTAGTGTGGACAAAGCCCACCTCCTGTGTCCCTTTCTCCAAAGCAGCTACACAAACACTTCCTTCTGAGTGCTCTGGGTACTCAGACCAAGTGCCAGTCTGGCTCAAGGCCCGTGGGCGCCTCTCTGGGCATTCCCCGAGCGACCCACATAGGCAATGATCCCAGACCAAACCTAAATAGGATCACTGTTTTTCCCAGACAAGAGCAAAGAACAGTTGTTTCTTACTATGAAAATGAAATTCTACTGAATTAGACTTACTGCTACCTATTAATCCAAAAGCATAATCAAGCAAATCAATTCATTTGAAGTGTTTAACTTAGTATTTCAAGTTGGGATGCAGATTGAGGTATTTTTCCACAGAATGGGCAATTTTATGCATTTGTATTCATCAGTGCTGCCCTCACTTCGCATCTATTGTATTCTTACAGTTTAATCAACTGGCAAAGTGCTTTCATGCTTTGGAGATTAACTATAAAAGCAAGATTAAGGAAAATATGTTAATTATCATATCCCTGGAAGCCCTTCCCAGGCTGGTGGGGGCACCTGCCTTGCAAGAGAAATGGTGGCCTTTGTCCCTTGTCTTCTTGGGGGGATGAGAGTTACCTTGGGAGACTCCGTAAGAGTCAGAAGAATTAAGAGGTTGATTTTCACTTTTATTTCACAATATTAAAGGGGTACAAATGTTTTTGTTACATGGATACTTTGTATAATGTGAAATTTAAAAAAAAAGAGAACAAAAGCCAGACAAATAGAAGATGGATAAAAATAAAAAAACTGAGGAATAGGAAAAACAAAACAAACAAAAAAGATTTGAGAGTTTGAATATCTTGAGGGTAAGACGCCCTTAGAGGGGCGACAATCTCAGGGGTGTGGGGTGTGGAATCCACAGTGGACTGATTTACCTTGAGCAGCTCGCACAACCCTGAAACCTGCCCTGTATTTCCTTCCCATCCAGAAAGCCTTTTGTAAAAAGTTGTGTTATGATAATAACCAGTATTTATTGTGCCTGGCACCACACTAAGCACTTTACAGCATGATTTCGCTAAGCAAGAATATCAGAGCATCACTCAAAGAATGACAGTTACTTGGTGTATGCCAAAGGATGAAGGCGTTTATTTCCCGGTGACGTCTCACTCAACTGTAAATGTGTACTGACGGGATCAAAAGGCCCTCTCACACTAACCCACTGATGTTCCAAATCCTTGGTTAACAAGGTTCATTAAGAGAGAGGCACAATATTGCTCCTATATTACAATTCCAAGAGCGTATTTTCAGGAGCCTGCCTGTTTAGTTGAAGAATAAAGAAGAGCCTCTTGGGGGAATCCATAAAACAAAGGTCCAGGGGCGCAGTGGGCACCTCGCGTCACAACAGCGCGAACGGCAGTTATTGCTAATTGGAGTGCATCCTGGCCAGACTTCACCAAAGGCCTGAAATTCAATTGTGGTTTTACACCACCCATAAAATTGTCTAAACAAATTCAGATTTACTTGAGGCGCTTCTATGAGAAGAGACCACATGTAAATTAGAGGATTCGAGAAGGCAATAAATAACAAGGTGATTTAAAGCCCCTGAGGAGAAAGTGCTCTTAGAGTGTGTTTTATACCGGTTTCCATCTGAAATTGAATCCTAATGAAGCCCAACACCTAAGCGAGCCTGAGGAAATAGGGGGCTGCCGAACCAGGGCGGTGCCCCAAAGCGGGGACTCTGCCCTCCAGGACACATCTGCCAGCATCCTGGACTCACGGTGCTGCTCAAAAACTGAGAAGAAGGAGTTCTGAGCATGTGGTATGTGAGTTAGACTACGTCTTCCCAATAAATATATTCCGTAATTTTTCTTTAAAAAAAAAAAAAGGAGTTTGGCTTGGTAAAAACATGTGGCTACAAATTTTTATTTTTTTTTGGTACAGTTTTGCACTGTGATTCTGTCTCAGTCAGTTCAGACTGCTATAACAAAATACCACACGCTGGGTGGTTTAAACAACAGAATTTATTTCTCACAGTTCTGGAAGCTGGAAGTCCAAGATCAGGGTGCCAACTGATTCATTTCCGGGGAGGACTCTTCCTGGCTTGTGGATAATTGACTTCTCGATGTGTCCTTCTGTGGCTTTTCCTTAGGGTGCGCAGAGAGAGAGAAAGATCCCTCTGCATCTTCTTCTAAGGACACCAATCCTATCATGAAGGCTCTACTCTTTTGACCTCATCTCACCCTAACTACCTCCCCAAACCCCCACCTCCTAATACATGTGAGGTTAGGGCCTAGCATATGGACTTGAGGAGGATACGAACATTCAGTCCACAGCAGATGCCAAGACAGCAAAGGACACCCAGGCCACACATGACCTGCACACTCTTTAGAGTCCTCATGCCGAGATGCTCACAGTCTATCAAATGAAATCATTTAGAATCTTGGAGGAGGAGAAAATTGGAGATCCTTGAAAAACTAATTCCAACCTCTGAGAGTCAGCACTTGAGAAAATTATAACTGAAAATTTGGCCACCAGTGTAGACTGGTGGAATGTGGCAGTGTAGACGCTCTCAACATGTGCAGACTAGTGACCTGTCCTGGATTTATCCCAGCGTCCCCAGCTCACAGCCCTTCCAGGATACAGAACGATCTCCCTTTGCTGTCAGTGAACAAACCACGCCTGGGCCATGGAGGAGGCCTCTGGTCTGCATTCTTTTTCTTTCCCCCATAACCTTGCTACCATATTGGAAACCAAAGCAATAACAGGTGCACCAGTCATTGGAGCTCACCCCTTGGGGAGGCTACTTGTGAGGGTGCAAGTGCAGAAGGCTCTGTCACACGTGCTGGGTGGCATCTACACACCTGGGTGCCCTCAGCGTGCTGTCAGCACCACCTGAGCAGTGAGGGGAGCAAGGATTGGGGCAGCTCATCCCAGTGCCATCAGCGAGTGCTTTATTGGTGCACCTCATATCTGTGTTTGCCACTGGATTTTACAAAGGCTAGAAGTGAAATGCACTGGCCCTCCCCACAAAGCCGATGGGCCGTCACCCCCTTCTGTGTGTCTATTTGTTTCCTTCTTCCCTGGCCCATGGTGGCCTTTCAGACCTTCCTTCCAAAGCCCACGTAACACCAGCACCTGTTTCTTAGGAGTGTCATTCTCTCCTACCTCTCCAAGAATATCGAAGTTGAAAAGTATTAACTCCCCCCGCTCCCCAGACTGACATCTTCAAAGGACTCGATTTCTACCTCCACCTCCTCTCTCTTCCTCAGCCTCCGGGGAAGCAGCGTGGCTGCTCAGGCTGACCCTGCAGCCGGGGCCCTCTAGGGCTTCACCAGAGCTTCCCTCCCTCATGTCTGAACCTCTCCACCCAGAGCTGCTCCCCTGAACCCCATAAAAATACCAGAGACTATGTGAAACTTAGAACTAAATAGACTTTACGGAAACTTCCATCCCACATCTCCTCTTGCTCCATTAGTAACACCACTTAAAATGCAGCTCAGGGTAATCTGTCCACCTCTTCGGCTCATGTTGGTGCCTAAGCCATCCAGCTTCCATGGCCACCACATCGCAATGATTTCTGTGAAAAGAGCCCCAGGGATTTTATCCTCATTATATTTTACTTCTCATGACCAACATTATTCATCTCTTAGCCCTTGGTCCTGATGACACCTCTGCCTACTGGCCTCTTCCTCCTTGAATTGTCCACGTTCTTCAGGTTCTATCCTTGGATTTCTCTGTGGATTCTTCTGGGGGCTCTTACCCCTGCGCATTGCTCCTCCACACTGTCCAAGCCAGAGACCCAGGTGTATGGCTCTACTTTTACTTTTACTTTGTCTCCCACCTGCCTGTCCAGTTAGTATGCAATCCAGATGGCTCAGCCTCCCGATCTCACTAGCCTGTTTCCCTCACTGCGGTTGCCATATTCAGGCTCTTGCCATCTCTTTCCACTGGCGCAGTAGTTTCCCGGCTGGTCTTTCTGCATCAAGGCTGCTCCCTCTATTAGGATTGCATTCATCTGGAGTAACTGAAAACCCCAAGGTGACAAGAGCTTGAAGAAAGTAGAAGTGTGCTTCTCTCTGATGTTTAACAAGTCTTGGGGTTGCTGTTGAGGGGTGGTAGGTGCTCCACAGTGTCAGGGACCCAAGCTCCTGTGCATGTGCTCAGCTATGCAAGTTCACAAGCTGAGCATCATTGATGAGTGTGGTCTACGGTGACCACTGAAACCTCGGCCATATGCTCACGTTCCAGCCTACGTGAATCTGGAGGGCAGAAAGCACCCCCATGCCCTTCTAGAACAATCCATGGACATTACACACTCCACAAACATCACATCCTACTGGTCAGAATTAGCCACTTGACTGCATCTGCAAAGGATGCTAAGAAGTATGGCCTTTATTTTGTACTGCCATGAGCCAGCTAAGGGTCAGGGCTTCTATTACTGTGGAAAAAGGTAAGTACAGATATTGGGTGTGAACACACTTTTCTGCTGCCGTGTTGGCAACCCTTGATGGAAGGTACTGGAAGAAGGCTGAGGACCACAGTCTTACTTTCCCTGAGGCCACTTCCAAGGGCTTCCCATCAGGCACAGAGGGTGAGGGTGTTGGCTGTTTCAACCCTCCAAGGTTCCAAATCACCACCCCCTTAGTCAACTGAGCTTGCAGGTAGAGGGAGCGGCTTCCTTTACACCTCTGCTTGCACAGTGTTCTCCAGCCTGAGCTCTCCTCTGTGAGACTCTGCTTAAAGCCACAGAACACCCAAGCCACAGCAAAATTCTGAATTTGTCTAACCTTTTCCCCTCATGTTACAATCGTACTCAGCAGGTAATACATCTTCCAAGGTAGAGTAGGATCCATCTGAAGCAAATGTTCCCACTGCCAGACAAATATTACCAGATTTCCACAGAATCTGTAAGATTCTGAACACATACCACTTCTCACCTAAGAACTTGACCTTAGTCATGCTACTCATTTCCATTTGTTATGTACAGCACTCCCTGTAAGATACCAAGTTCTGTATCAGCTGTAACAGTGACCCTAAGTAACAATGATTTAAGAACTGTAAAAGTGTGCTCTCGTCAGGTGAAAGTCCAGAGCAAGACAGACTGTGTCATCTATATTGGGTCTGTTCTGTGAAGTCCAAGGGACCCAAGTAGTGACAGATCCTTGTTTGCCATCCCAAGAGTGTGGCCATCATCACTATAGTCAAGAAAGAGAGTAGCAAACCTAGGAAGAGATGAAGACGAAAGACACTAAGGTTCCAGTTTGCCTTTTAAGAATATTCATAGAAGCTGCCACACAACACTCGCATCAAATACTCTTAGTCAGATGCAAGGGACGCTGAGGTTGTAGTTTTTATTGCAGCAGCCATGACTCCACCTAATGCCTGTGAAGATGTCTAAGAGTGGGAAAGTGGGCATTAGCAATCTTGGCCACAGGCTCTCTCACGTCACAGGCGTGGATTCAAATCATCTTAGCTATGCAACTTAGGGCCAGTGATTTGAACTCTCTGAGACCCTTTTCCCATATCTGGAAATGGCTACAATTCCTCATAAATGAGTTGACAGTTACAAAAGGCCTAATGCAGGGTTCAATACATGCTAATGCCCAGTAGACGTCAGTCATCAGTCTCTACTGTGTCCCCTCTCTAAACTCAGACCTTGAACTTCTGGTTTGTGGCCATGTGTCTGGTATCATTTTTATGTAGGGAGTGCCCCAGCGAAGGGAGGAAAGGCCCCTGAAGTCACCAAGTGGGTTGTTGGCTTCGCACTGGAAAGAATTCAAGAGTGAGCCAACTAGCAACAGAAAGTTTGTTGAGAGAGAGACAACAGATCGTACTCCACAGACAGAGTAGGAGTCCTTCCTGAGCAGGAAGAGGACCCTTTATGGGGCAATGGAAACATTTTTATGTGTTCAAAAACCCTGTTAGGAAACAGCAGTCCATGAACAGCATTGTCTTGTGGTCAGGCCATAAAGGTTAATCACAAACGGTTGTCACAGAAAGGTAAGTGCCACAGTTTGTAAGGCATTCGGCTTAGTAATTCATCCATCCTCTGTTGTACCTGGGCAGCAACTTCCTTGTTCACAGAGGTTAGCATCCTGTATTGGCGACAATGGCTGCATTCAGGCTCTCTTGACCTTCCTTTTCTACCTTCTCCCTACGTTAATCTGAAATCTTATATTCACATGTATGTACACTTTTTCTCTTTTTTTTTTTTTTTGTTTGTTTTTCCTCTCATATGTTAAGGCTATTTTTGATATTTCACTGTGGGAAGTGGAATTGCTTTAAAAGCCATGGATTTTTATAAAATGAATATTCTTTTAATTCTTTGTAATTTCAAAGTGTTTGCCTAAATCCTTTTTAGTATACGTTTTTAAAAAGAGAAAAATATAATGCCCTGCTTTGAATTTCCTCCTACGTTACGATTCAGTACTCTGTGTAGGCCATTTATGTTGACAAAATTTTTTTATAAATCTTGAATCTTGGCTCTCTGTTCCCTTATGCTTCCTATTTTTCTCGCTTTCTTTCTCACTTTTTTCCCCTCTCACTTCCTTCTCTCTCTTACTTTCTGTTTTTCTTTCAAAATTACGTACTGAGTGCCTATTATGTTTCAGTTACTTTGCCAAGTACTATGTATGAGGTATGTAAATATATGTTACAGGATGTCAAAAGGAACCTTTTTTGATGTCTTGAAATTTTGGCTCAAGCCACAAATCTGAGAGAGAATGTAAGTATTTTATGTTCTAAATAAAGGTACTAGACATATCCATGTAGGACTTATTAAAAGGTAACAAAACCAAGATTTCAAGTTTTCATCTCCTACATGCAAAAAGCCTGAAAGTCATCACTGTTGTCCTTACAATAACAAAAAGCTGGGCAAATGGAAAATAAATCACTTTCCTTGGACCCGTCAGAGAACTGAGGATGTAGGGCAGCCACCATCTCGAAAATCTGGGGAAACAGGCTCATTCAGAGAGACACAGCCAAGATCAGCTTACCCTGCCTGGTAGCAATAGTGAAATGGTGATTTCCACAAATTGCTAGAGGCAAGTGTGAATTAGCCTGAGAGTGAGAAATTCTCAAGGGTCAAAGTCTTAGGAGCCGCCCCCACCCCCACCCTTCAACTTATGTGGGCTTCACCTGCAGGAATCCCAGCAGGTTCTCACAGGGAAGCTCTGAGAAGCCCTCCTGGCTCTGGGATACGATAGTCACTGTGAGATAAGCCCAGAGCTTTCCCCATGCAAAGGCCTGCGGTCCAGGTGAAAGGACTTTGAAGAGCCTTTCCCAGCTGGGAGAAGAGCATTCCTCACCCCAGGCCCCTCCAGCCCTCCATCTCACCTAAGGGGAAGAAAAGTCCAATGGGCCAGGACTTTAGGAAAGCAAGAGGGGACAGGGGCAAGCCATACACCTGGACAAACACTTGTGAACGTGACAGCTCTGAGAAACACGTCCACTGGAAGGCTGAAGTTGAACAGAAGATAAGAGCATGCTACCCCTCCCCTCTGTCCTTACCCCAACACCAAGAGAGCCCTGGTATAACAACAGTGGATCACAGCTGAAAAAGGTGCAAGACACAGGCTCTCTCAGAAACCCGAAGACAACAGAGGAGACAAAAACAAGCACATTAGAGGAATCTGAAGTTTCTGGCACTTACAACTACAGCAAACATTAAATACAGCCCAAGTCCTAGACAGAATAGCTCAAATCCTCCCACCAAAGCCCCATTTACTCCAGTTCCTAGAATCCCATAAAAACATGGTCAGCTTTCAACAAAAAATTACCAAGCACACCAAAAAGCAAGAAAAAGTAAAGTCTGAAGAGATAAAGTAATTGTCAGAACCAATATGACACAAATGTCTGAATTATCAGACAGGGAAACTAAAATAACAATGATTAGTATGTTAAGGACTCTAATGGAAAAAGTAGATAATATGCACAAACAGATGGGCAATGAAAACAGAGAGCTGGAAACTAAGGAAAAATCAAAAGAATATGCCATAAATCAAAAATACCATAACAAAAATGAAGGATATCTTTGATGGTATTCTTATCAGTAGACTAAACACAGCTGAGGAAAAAAGTTAAAAACTCAGTGAGATTGAAGATAGATCAATGGAAACTTAAGAGTGAAATGCAAGAGGAAAAAATAATAAAAACAAAAAACAGAACATAGCATCCAAGAACTGTATTTCAAAATGTATATTATATGTATAATTAAAATATCAAAAGATAAGTAAGAGAGAAGGACGGAGAAGAAATATTTGATGTAATTTTAGCTGAGAACTTTCCAAAATTAATGGCAGACACCAAACCCCACAGGCGGAGGAAGCTCAGAGAACAAGCAAGATAAATACCAAACACTCTCTCTCACACACACATACACACACACACAGCATATTCAAACTGCAAAAAATCAAAGACAAGAAGAAAAACCATTAAAGAAGCCAGAGAACGAAAACTATACAGAGAAACAAGGATAAGAATTTCAGGGGGCTTCTCATCAGCAGCTATGCAAGAAAGAAGAGAGGGAAAGTGAAACATCTAGTATTGAAAGAAAAAAACTACCAATCTAGAACTCTACATCCCCCAAACTTACTCCTCAAAAGTAAAGGAGAAATAAAGACTTTCTCAGATGGAAAAAAAAAAAAAAACACTAAAGGAATGCATCACAAGTAGCCTTTGCCCTGCAAGAAACGTTAAAAGGAGTTTTTCAGGGAGAAGGAAAATGACTTAGGTCTGAAATTTGGATCTACATAAAGAAAGGAAAAGAAAAAAGGAATAAATTAAGGTAAAATAAAATCTTTTGTTTTTATCATTCTCAATCTAAAAGATAACTGTGTTTAAAGTACTAATAACAACAATTTATTGGATGGTTATAAGATAGTATAGGAGGTGAACCTTGGCTACCTGCCTAAGCCTTGAGCCAAAGCTTAAGTCTGCTTACAATACTGAAC
>CAUYSK010082170.1:0-48470 GCA_963575035.1 Avahi laniger
TCTGAACGAGAGCGAGATCCCGTCTCTATTAAAAAATAGAAAGAAATGATCTGGACAACTAAAAATATATATATATAGAAAAAATTAGCCGGGTACAGTGGTACATGCCTCTAGTCCCAGCTACTCGGGAGGCTGAGGCAGAAGGATCGCTTGAGCCTAGGAGTTTGAGGTTGCTGTGAGCTAGGCTGATGCCACAGCACTAATTCTAGCCAGGGCAACAAAGTGAGACTCTGTCTCAAAAAAAAAAAAAACAATTGAATGTCAGTTGAATTACTGATATTGAATTACTGCAAAGTGATTTCTCACGGTTCCAATTAATGGGTGCCTGGCCCGGTGCTGATCATGCTGCATGTGCTATCTGACCCAAGCACGTTTTCCCGTTTTACAGATGCAGAAATAGAGGCTTGAGGAGGGAAGCTGCCGAGGGAACTGCTGGCGAGTGGCGAAGTCAGGAGCCCAGGGCACGTCGGCCTGGTGCCAGAGTGGAGCCACAGTCCCTGGACCTCTGAGCAGCTCACTTGGACCACGTCCTCCCTCTCAACCGCACCTCTCTCCTACACTGCCCCATGGTCTATCGCTGTCCAGCCCATCTGTCCGTCCTCACCTGGAGGAGAGAACGGCAAGACACACACACAGGGAATAGATGGCCCCTGGTTTGGCAGAAGGCAGCCAGGAGATGCCACAGGCTGCAGCGAGATCCGTCCTTTATCTCTTGGTGGCCACCCACCCCCAGGCCAAGGGCGCTGCGGGAGCCAGAGAATGCAGTCTCTGAACTGTGAGAGAAGAGCCCTGTGACTGTCCAATCCTGCTGCTGCTCTGCACTGTCCTTGTTCCTCTGTGCCTCAGTTTCGTAATCTGTGAAATGGGGGTAGGACAGGGTCGGGAACCCATACCAGGTGGGGCTGTGGATAAAGGAAGTGAAAAAAGGGAAGTGGAGGTCAGGGCCTGGTCATGCTGGGGTGAGGACATTCGGAGGCTGGAACTTCAGGACTTGTCATGACACTCAGCTCTTCTCCTGGAGCTCACAAACCAAACCACCACTGAGCTGCCACCGAGTCCTTCCCTGCAGAGCTGGGGGATGGCAGGGGGTGGGGGCAGTGAGCAGTTTGGAAACTAGGGGAGGCTGAAAGGCTGTGTGTGTGCTCGGGGTCTCTGAGTGCCAGGCCAGGAGGACGCCAGCCAGTTACTAGAAAAACCCGGTCAGGGTTTCCACAGCAGACATTTGCATCCCACGGCCCTGACTCACCACCGCGGTCACTCACATGCACACCGACTTCCCTCTGCCCTCCCGCCACAGGCTCAAAGGCAAAGAAAGGCCCCTGCCGTGCCCCCTCCCCAGGCTCCCAGCCTTCCCAGCGGGATCCTGGGAGTTCTGGCAGACGGGCCAGCCCCGTGCCCCCAGTCCAGCCAGTTGGGGCCTGCCCCGGCCCCCTCCCTGAGCGGGCGGGCGGGAGCCCGAGTTTCTATTTTTGTGCCAGTATCCCACAGATGCCATTGTTGGCCCAGCCGTAGGTGGTGGGAAGCGGGGATTTCGGTGAGGAGGCCCTGAGTGCTAGTAGCCACTTATAGAAAGTCGCTTCCAGTAATTCTTCCAGGAGCGGAGCCTCAGGGCTGCTGCAGCCCCCACCCTCCCAGGGCCTGACCAGAGGCGGCTGGATTGTCGCCAGCCGTCCCTCTGTCCACCCCAGAAGACTCAGATGGTACATAGAGGCAGGGTGGCAGGGGAAGGGGTCAACGCCAGACAGACTTGAATTCAAATGTGGGCTCAGTGAGTAGCCTGTGACCCTGGACAGTCACTGCTCCTCTCTGGGCCTCAGTTTCCTTATCTAGAAAATGGACTGAACAATATGCCCACTTCACAGACTTGTGAGGATTCAGTGTGATTCTGCCTGCAAAGCGGGTTGTCCAGTGCCAGCTAACTACGTGGGGAGCTTGGCCTTCATCCCTTCTGCTTCTGCCCTGCACACTCATCCAGAGGAGTGCCACGGTTTAGGGGCTGCTAGGGCTGGTGTTAGAGGTGGGCCACAATTACCGAGAACCACGACACACCTCAGCCACGCCTCCCTGTGGCATCCCCTCTCTGGGTCTCAGTCTCCCCATCTGTGCTTGGGATCAGTGATGTTCTAGAACTGTGTGGCCCCTGGATTCCAACCTGTCTCACGGGGGTCCCAGCATTTGGCATCCAGGAGTCCTGGTCTCCAGCCGGGGGGCCACAGAGTGGGCTTCCAGAACCCCCTGGGGAGATACGCTTCCTCCCCAGCTGAAGGGGCCCCTGGTCCCTCTGGTGCTGCTGGTGGTCGGCCCAAGCCCTCCTCACCTCCCCAACTCACTTGCCTGCCTGAGAGGCCAGTGCTGGGCCCAGCCTGGGGCTTCCATGCTCCCAAAGGGAGACAGGAAAATGCACAATTCTGTCCTCAGGAGCTTGGGAGAAAACAAGACTAACACCTCCAAACAACCAGACATAAACAGCAAGCGACACCACCAATCGCCTGGGGATGGCCAATCAGCAAATGCTTATATGAATGTACATCTTCTCTTTCCTTCCTTCCTTCTTCCCTTCCTTCCTCTCTTCCTTCCATTACCTATCCACCCACCCACCCATCTACCCATCCACCCATCTATCCATCCACTCACCCATCTATCCATGCACTCATCCATCTATCCATCCACCTACCCATCTATCCATGCATCCACCCATCTATCCATCCATCCACCCATCTATTCACCCACACATCTGTCCACCCACCCAGCTACACATCCATCTACCCATCTATCCATCCACCTACCCATCTATCCATCTACTCACCCATCTGTTCACTCACCCATCTGCCACCCATCCATCCATCCACCTACCCATCCACCCATCTATCTTAGAATTATAATTCAGAGGTGAGAAGTTGTCACAGGGATGCAAGTTAGATTATGTGTTTAAATTATAAAATAATCTTTCAGGCAGAAATTAGGTCTGATTCAGCTATTCAACTTGACATTGAAGACTAGCTTTCCAAGAAGGTTGTATGGCAGACAGACTCCATAAACTGAACTGTTCCTCAGCTCTAGGGTTTTGACAAAGATACATATAAGGCATATTTGTTGTAAGAAATGTGTAGGAACATATATCATTCACAACTATTTAAACTTGTGATAACAATTTTTATATGTCAGCTTAAAAATGTGTGATAGGTGCAAATTCTTTTGCAAGTGTTCTGCAAGAGAATAAATGCAAAGAGTGCTTTCGATCTGAGTTAACGCCCTGGATGTAAGTAAATCATCCAGGCTGGATGGCGGTCACCTGTCTAAGAGTTATAAAGCCTGGAGTGAGAAAACCAACAAGCATGAAGGTTATAAATGGTGATTTTACCTGACCTTTGGCTTACAAGGTTTTTTAGCAAGACCGGAGAGGATGCCAGGAGCTATCTTCCTGCTTTCAACCAGTTAATATCACTATTACAACCAGAATGATTATTTGGGATTGTGTACACATCAGTGCCTTGCAGAGCACTACCCTTTTAATATTTGTGTAATCAATCATATTTTATTTTAATTTCTGTGTTCATGTGGCTCCCCCTGCCCATAGAATTCAGTTGGATTCAGTGAATGTTTATTGCGTGCCTTATATCTGTTCACAGTGGTGCACAGATCAGGCGATGTCTGTGACCTCGAGGAGCCTGTATTCTAGTAGTTGAGGCAGACCTAAACAAATGCAGCGTGCTAGACACATACACAAGGGAAGCTTAACTAATCTGGGGCATTTGGAAAAGTCTTGCCAAGGAAATGACGGGAGAAGGAAGACCGAGGTAACCAGTGTGGATGTGGAGTTGCTGGAGTTGTGTTTCAGGTGGAGGGAGCGGTGTGTGCAGAGACGGGAAGTCCAGGGCATTTCCTGCCCAAGTGCACGTATTTAAATTCAGGTGCAGCTGTCTTGGGACAACAGCAGCGTGGGGGGCACAGCCTTCCCAGACTCAAAGCAGTAACTTACACCCCCACAAAATGAACAGATTAAACAGGCACATCCCTAATGGATGACAGAGGAAGCCTCCTTCCTTCCAGGGCATGGCCTGAACATGGGTTGGAGGCTGGAGGACAGATGCCGTGAGCGCTGTCAGGGGTGACATGCGGAGCTGGAGAGTTCAGATAAATAACACTGCTTTGCAGACAGGGGAAGGTTTGCAGTTTTAAACATTGTTTTCTCTTCATTATTCTATTTGGTTCTTGTAACCGGCCAAAGAGGATGGATCTTAATTGAGTGGGGCTCAGAAACTGAGACTTACGTCCCAGCACTGCAGACGCAGTGTCCTTCTGTACTCGGGGGCCTCTGGGAGCCCGCTGAGGAGGCACCCTCAGCGCACACTCACGGAGTGGGGGAGCTCCCCTGAGTTCTCAAGGTGTAAGCACCAGCTTTGCCTCCGAGATGGCACATTTCTGGGGGAAAAAGTGTTTTCCAGATGACTGAAGTGTAACTTTTAAAGGATCTACTTTTAATGATTTAAGTTAGTTTGCATATAAATCTTATTGAAATGTGGGATACCTTTCTTAGGGTCTTAGGTAAGATGTGAATCTAATAGTTTACCTTTTACCCTTGTTAGCATCGATTATTGTTCTTTTATAATATAGAAATGCCTTTTAAAGCACTCTTAAGGCTTATAGTTCTATACTTAATAGCCTCAGATTATTAGGAATTTTCATTTATTTTTCTTGTAACTTTTAAAGTTTTTCTCTTTTCTCAGTTGACCTCTTGGCATCAGGTACGCTATGCTGGTGCCCACGTGCCCACTCACCAAGCCCAGCTGTCCCCCCCTGCCTAGCCAGTCTGCGGCGTCCCTGTCCTGTGGCAGGTGGAGCAGACAGCCCTGCTGGGGGAGTGGGCAGCTGGCCTTGAACGGGGGAAGGAGCTGAGGGGCCGACTGTGGAGGTCACCACTTCGTGATAGCTCTCTGACTTCATGGACGGTAGTTGCTGGAGTAGTGATATCAGGAAGGGATACTTCTTTTGTGTACAAGTATTCTGAATATTTCCTGGTAGGTGCTAGCAGAGGACAAAGTAACAGTCAATAGACAGTTACTGTACTTACTGGATAGATTGTATTATTTTCTGCCAAATATATAAACCACTGTTATTAATAACACCTAATTTTTATAAATAAATTTATAAACTGCTATTTATGAAATCTGTGTTTCATTTAAATTCCTGTCTTATAGCAACAACATGGCACAGTTTATCAAAAATTTATTTTACTCATTTGACCTCCAGATGAGAATATTGTGTTGTTTCAGCCCTTTTGAACAAGAGAGTTTAGAAGGGAGAAAGCAGAGGAAGACTGCAGTGGTTATGAATAGTTGACAGTGATATACAGATTATTATATAAGAGCTCTCCTTGTGTTTTATGTAGTTTTTATGTTCATCATCTTTTTGGACCTAAAATGTTAACTGTTTTCCTTAGCATTTTGGAGTTACCTGAGTAAGCTTGTTTAAATTTGGTGATCCTGTTGACAAAGTAGCATGAAATTTTTACTTTTACACCTTTACAGTCCAAGAATATACTTGCTTAATGTATTTGTTTGATGAATAAATAATGTAATATGGTTGGTTGTTCAAAAGTGGTGCAAAAACCTCAATATTACATATATGATAACACAGAAACAAAAAGACATACCTCTTTTAAAGGACTTTTTAAAAACTGACATACAAAAGCCATTAGAATCTTTATGATTTGAAACCCTCTCGGCAGTTTAAAAATATTTTCATTATCCAGAAATTTCACATTAATTAAGTCTGCATTTCTTGTACCCTAATGGAAGAGAATTACATGGATACAACTTAAAGAACTTTGATCGATTTGATGTTTTATAGATTTTTTTTGGTCTCCCTTCGTTTTTTAGCTTGATTAACTGCCCTTGAGAATTATAATAGGTATGGCTTCCTGTAAAAATAAAATTAGTCTCTGAGTTTTCAGCTGTAGAGATGAAGGCAACGGATGAAAATTTATATAGCAGCAAGCCCGTAAACCATAAGCGTTAGACTGTAATGTAAAGAACTGTGGCCAGGCATGGTGGCTCACACCTGTAATCCCGGTGCTTTGGGAGGCTGAGGTGGGAGGATCGCTCGAGCCCAGAAGTTGGAAGTTGCAGTGAGCTATGATTGCGTCACTGCACTCCAGCCTAGGCAGATAGTTTGAATATGGATTCCTCCATCCACTGGTTGTTGACTCTTAGGCAAATTACTTAACTTCTAAATGTTTTCCCTAATCTGTAAAATAGTGGTAATATTTTTCCATCACACAGCTTCCTTCCTTCCCTCTCTCCCTCCCTCCCTCCCTCCCCTTTTTGGTCAGGATAAAGATGGAATAATGAACCTGAAAGTGCTTCGTAAACTATAAAATATAGCACAAATATACATCGTTACGGCATCATTACAAAATCTGGAGGACAGAGAATATAAAGGTTAATAATCCTCTTTGTTATATAATGTTTGAATGGCAATTGTGTGTTCTAGATACTTAGAGACTCTAGTTCTCTCTTAGTATAGTAGTTAATTTGCTGTCGTTGTTGGAATATTCTATTTTAGATTGCTAGGTAGGCAACTAAATACATACCTTATTATGCAACGTGGGTGTTGTGTGGGCAACTTAACCTTGGGATGACGAACTTAACTTTTACCAGTTTTGACTAATATATATTTAAGTGATGAAGTTTAAGATTTCATAGTGTATGCTTTAAAAAATTTTTTTTGCATCTATCTGTATAGTAATGCTGACAGTATAAAATATAAAGTTTAAACATTCTACCTCCAAAACCAGTGCAAAGTAGAAGATCTAAGCACAGGAATAAGTATTACCTGCCTCCTTTCAGAACACAACACAGTGGCAATAATTGGTATAAGAAAATTAAATTATTTTTCTTTTAAAGCTATATTTTCTTTATATAAAATGACTGACTCCTTTCTCTCTCCTTCTCTCTCCTTCCCTCACTTTGTTAAACCTATTTGTATTTAGCTTTTATTTGCCTGTAGTTTGACCCCTGCTGTGCTTAAAGTTTTCAGAGTTACAGAGCTGGAAGAAAAGGGAAGGCGAATGTGTCGCATAGTGGAATCATTTCCAAACAGAAAGGGTTAAAATACTTTTTTTTTCTTTTTTTGGGCAAAAAAGCAGGAGGCTTTATGCTGAGGCATTTCACAAAAGGCATAGTCTTAGAATCTGAGAAGATCCGCTTTGAGTTTGCTCCTTTCAGCCAGCGTAAGGAAATTCTGACCCGCTTTTAAAAGAGATCTTACTGAAGCGTCACTAACAGCTGGTCCCGACTGGCCGGAGGAAACGAGGAGACGGGATATGAAATAAAAACCCGATGGGAAATGGGAGTGTGGAAATAAATGCTGAAAAGCGTTTTCTTATTTTGAGAGGTAAAGACAGGCACGTTTTTATAAATGACACGCCCTGGAAACCCAGGTGGGGCCTGGGCAGGCAGTCACTGCTAGGGAGGGCAGCGGCAGACCCAGATCCACGTTCTCCGAGCCGCAGCCCAGGGTGGTCCAAGCAGGTGATCATTTTTCTGACGGGTTCCTTTTGCTTTGGCCTGGCCCTGTCATTGTCTGCCACCCCACGCGGCGTGCACCTGTGCCGCCGAAGTGCACCGTCCTGCGGCCACACTGGTGCGCTTCAGGTCCTGGCCCCGTCTCTACTGCCTGTGAGAAATTAATCGCACAACTTCGTTTTGCCTCAGTTACCTCATCTACAAAATGGGATGACAATAATAGTACCTTGTTCACAGGGCCATTCAGAGGATTAAATCAGCCAATAATAGGTGTGCAGCACAATGCGCTGCATAGATAGCAGCTACTGTTTTATTTCCATGACGATTTCATTGACAGTTTGGTAACTTTCACGTTCATCACCTCAGGCCTGGTCACAGCAGTCTCCTTAGAGAGGCAGGCGGTTGTAATCCCTTTATTTTGCAGGTGCTATACTTGGTTTGAGGTGTGAAGTGACTTGGCTTCTGGAGGTGAAAGGCGGCTGGGACCAGGGCAGGTTCGTGAAGCAGGAAGTTTCAGAATAATGCCGTGTTCAGGCACGCCGACAGGTGGCGTCACACGGAGGCTCATGCCTGTACCTCCAACGAGTTTTCCGCAGACGCGCGGGCGCGAGCGGTCGGTGCAGGTGTGCGGAGCAGCTCCTGGGTGGAGGCTTCCTGGCGTGCGTCGTCAGTGCTGCCCGGGCTGCAGGGGGCTGAGGGACCGCACGGCTGCTGCTCTGGGATTGAGCCAGCCCGAGCCAGGGCCTGCGGCCTGTGAGCCTGCCTGCGAGGGCTGGTTCCTGCATTCTTGCTTGTGAAGAGTTTTCGAAAAGGTGTAAATCAATCCTAGTAAGATCAGAGTGTCCTTTTTAAATGATTGATATTTAATCCTCAAAATTCTGCATCAGTGGAAAGACAGCGAATTTCATAAAAGTACCTTGGAAAATCATATTTCTATATTTTTACCTCGGTTTGGCTCCTCAGGAGAATAGTTATAACTTTATTGTGAAGGGGTGTGTGTGAAAATTTCCTTTTCAAATAGCCGACGAACCAGCTTGTGAGTCTGCCATGTGATGACCTGTGTGGGGAAATGTATGGGATTTGCCCTTGGTTGTATCCTGACCTAAGGCTAAGAAATATGGGATTCTTTGATAATATGCATCGCATGTCCTAGGCAAACCAGAAATTCTTATTTACCACATGAGTGCAAATGTCTGTCTACAGACAGAATTTACAAATTTGCAATTGGTGTAAAAATAGTGAACAAGAGCTAAGGAACTTCCTAGAGGTCATGGGAATGGCTCCCATTCCAGTAAAATGTTTACGTAACGATAACACTTAGCTTGTGATATTTGCGGTTATTTTGAATATTATCCTTTGAAACATTGCATACAGGCAGCTTAATGTAATTGTACAGTATGTAATATTTTTCTGTTAAGAAAATGGAATTTTCTGTTTCCATCAAATTAAAGTATAATATTCCTACCTCTTTATCTTTTGTTTATAATTTTGCCTTAAGTAGTTATTAAAGATGTTTTCATTCTTGTATGCACCAAATTATATATTGTACCTAAAACAAAGAAAATAATGTGTTTACTATAGTCCTTAAAAATTTTGCTTTGTACAGACCTGTTCATTTATTTGGATGTAAATGAAACTGTCCTTTCTATGAACTTATTCCAAATATCTGAATAAATTTTATGGAATTCATAGGTAAGAAAATATATAGATTTGTCACAAATCTCTCTTCAGAATAAGTTAAAAGTGATATAAATATACTCTAATTAAAGCACCCACCGGTTTCCTTGTATAACATAATTCCAAATCTGCTATATGATACTTGCTTTGGATAGAGATTTCCTAAGTTTTAAATGCTTACAAACGGGGATCTGAGAATTTTTGCTAGTTTCCTTACCTGCTAACCAATTTAATAGTCTATTTTTAGGCGTCCATTCAGTAAAAGCCGTATGTTACTGATTTCCTCCTTCTTCCTAACAACAGTGAAAATATGCGCGTGCGTGCAGACACACACACACACACACACACCCCCCCACTGACTGGCAACATGAGGACAAACCTGATCTTTGACATTGTGCCCAAGCCAAGACTAAATTGGTACCGACATTCAGTGTCATAAAAGGATAAATAACAACCACTACTTCCACAAACGAAATGACAAGTGGTATCACTTTGGGGTATTAACCTTTTCGGATGCCTTTTGTATATCAATCTCTGTGCGTGGCACATATCCTTAATTCTATTTTATTTGGGGATCTTACTTGCCTTTTTGTCTCTCAGAGTGAGTACGAACATTTTTCCAAGGAGGTTACTGCCCTGACCAGGGGAAGCCCCCAGGAATGCCCTTGCGCTGCCTCTCAGGAACAGCGAATGAATTGCGCACTCGGTTTTAGTAAACCGATACCGCCTTTACGTCGTACCTCAACTCTCAGTTCAGGCAAAGGGGTCTGGATTTAACAGACAACCTGGGGGAGCTCTGGTCCAGCCACTTTCCAGGAGGTGAACAGACAGCGCTGGCTACGGAAAAGCTTGAATTAAGCCAGGCTGGCGACCTGTGCTCTCGCCTGGCCCGCGTGACACCGAACTGGTCAGTGTGAAGCATGGGTCTGTCTCAGGGACGTCATACTGGGACTGTGTCCACAGGGAGCTTGTTATGAAAGACTGACAGTTGGGAGACGTGGTCATTCTCAGTGCCGGGAATGCTGCTCTGTTCCTCCAGAACAAATGATCCACTTTCATTCTGTGGACCCTGAGTTTTGTAAATTTTCATCTTGACTGTCAGGAAGTTTACAGTCAAATTTACGGCTTATGTGTAGCGTGCGTGTCACTTTTGTGGCATATGTTTTGTGTCATCTCCATTCCCGCTTCTATTTCGTTTCCCTATCTTTGCTTTCTGCTTTCATTTCTGTAAAGTATGTTACCTGTTGTCTCATGGTACTTTATGTACGCTTGCGGACTTTCTTAAATAGTCTCTGGAACCAGGCACGGCAAATAATCTTCGTTTATTCATTATTTAACACAATCCTGAGACAGCAGAGTGTGTTACCCTTGTTTTACACGAAGGGAAACAGCAGTTTCACGGTTCCACAACGAATGAAGTTAGTTGCAGGGTCGAGGCTCAGCTTTCATTCTCTCTCTCAGGAAGCCCAAGCTCATTCTACCGGCGACACCATGTGCTCCCTCAGGAAAACCAGCGCGTGTGATAAGAGCACCTATGATTCTCCACAAACACGAATGGACTTCACTGGACAGGGCTGCAGATACATCCAGACCACAAACCTAACAGATCTGGATCTACAGAACCGATACAAGGCAGTGGTTCTCAAAGTGCATTGCCTGAAATTCATTAAAAGCACAAATTTCTGGCCCCCTCTGCAGACCTGCTGAAACTCTGGGAGTGGGGTCGGTGGGGTCCAGCAGTGGGCGAATCACCATCGGGTGTTTCTGCTGCACTCTTAACTTTGGGAATCGCTCAGGAAATTATTTACTTCAGAAAAAAAATTCTCTTGCTGATAGGATTTTCTTAAATAGCAGATGCTTTGAGTTTATTTATAATGCATTTGAATTTAATTTATAAGGATCCAGTTTGTATATATGGCTTCAGAAAAATATCTATTGTGGGAAAAGAGAAATTTTTAAAAATAAAAGTGATCTAAACTATTTCTGTTCTCTAATATTTCTCTAGATGACCGTTCCCTGTTTCCTTTGAAGGTGTACATGCTAGGATTTTAAATGTTTATTTGCTGTTCGATTTCATTTCTTTTCTTAATTATCCCATGTTTTCTCTCTTTTCCAAGGGGACTTTTTAATTTTTTTCCCTAGCCTATAATTTCTGTAAGTATAAGGAAAAGTTAACTTGTAGATGAAGATTTTATAATGTCTTTACTAGAGATCGCCCCTTTGCTCTAAACCTTTAGATTTGACGCCATCTGTCATCACTGAGTGCTCTGTGCCATCCCCCTTCCAGCTCCCATGAGGGCGGGCAGCGGGCACCTTATCTCGCAGCACCGGGGACGCCCTTCTGTGCTCCCGAGGCAGCTGCAGTACCCTCAGAAACGCGGGGAGGCCGCTTCTGAGCTACATTCGGGGACATTACCTTGTGGGGTGTGCCTACTGTGGCCTCTTATTACTAATGCCTAAATCTCTCTCTGATGTTTTGAGGCTTCAAAAATGTAAAGTCTGTAGAGTGGCTTTGTTACGATGTGGAGACGTGAGCCTCCGTCTCACAGATGTATAAACCAAAGGCATTTGCTTTGTTCCGCCATGTTAAAACCAGACCAAGATCGAGAGCTGTGTTTTTCTCTGCGCGATGACTTTCTTTGTTCTCGGAAGTGAGTATGGTACTCTCTTTACAGAGGTTATGCAGTAGTCTCTTTGAGCGTATCAATTTATTGAAAAACACACAGGTGATGGTGATGCTTTAATCGTCCCGCCTCAGATGGGAGGGTGCCCTGTGGTTCCGGCTAGAGCCGTGAGCCCACCTTGGCGAGTCTGAGTGCCTCCGGCTGCACAGCCCTGAGAGGCCAAATGGATCCCGCAGAGAGAGCTGTGGACAGGAACGTCCTGTAGCTGGTGTTCCGTAAGCCCGTAACAGCTCTTTCTATTTAGCGTTTATGTGCCCAGAAGAACACTCCTTCCCATATTTGTGATGCAAATTACTGGACTCAGCCAGTCTGCTGTGATCTGGTTTCTCCACGGCCACTTTACCCTAAAGGGCTGCATAGTTTGGCAGAAAGTCTCCAAGCAAGAGTTACCAAGACGCACGGACCAAAGTCATAGTTAGTCCATCTTGTTTTGTTTTTTTATTTGAAATCACAAGATTATTTTGAAATACAGTAATTGTGATGAGCCCTTTTGTCACAGCTTCTTGTTGACTGGTGAGATCCAGAACACGGTTCTGTTTTCCCGAGCCGTCTCCTTCTCAGGACCACGCCGATGTCCCCTGCGGTGTAAGATGCTGGTTATCGCAGTGTAAGGAAACTTCCGGGTGGAGAGAGGGGAGGCCCTGCTATTCTTTGTCCTCAGGGGCACCCGCGTAGCTGTTATTCGACATGTGCTGTCACGGTCTCATGCCTGAGCTTTCTCACGAGCCTGAAACCCAAACTAGAATTTCACTTCCTATAATTCAAGACCAGCGTAGCTTCTGTGGCTTCCTGCTCCTGAGGGTGCAGTTCATCCCCCGTCCTCTGTAATCTCAGACTCCTAGAATCTTTTTTAAAACAACGTCACCTTGAGTATTAGGTACTATCTTTTGGCAGTTGTTGTTTATAATCCATTTCTACGTGTCTAAAGATATTTCTGTTAAACTTAAGATTTGCATAAGGTGTAATATCTGATAGACTGTGTAGTAACTTACATACACCACTTGTTTCTCTACTCTTTACTCTTGGTAATTACTAAAAGTTCTAATTTATTTGTATATGTTATTGTTTATCCATAGTTCTGTGACAATAAATTTCATCATGTAATAAAATGTATGGAAATTATTTAACTCAAATAATGGCATACTGTAATTTTAATAAATCTGTAGTGATGTAGGTGATGCAGCGTTTTGTTTTGGAGGGAAGTCACTGATGACAGTCTAGTTTGTCCAAATGCTAAAGAGAGGGATATTTTTATGCCCCTCCCTCCTCTAGATGGCCTTTCTGTTTCCTTTGAAGACAAAAATGCTGTGTTTTTAAATGTTTATTTGCTATTCGATTTCATTTTTTTAATTTATTCCATCTTTTCTCTCTCTTCCAAGGGGAGTTTGAAGTTTTTTCCTAGCCTGTAATTTCTATAACTGTAAAGAAAAGCTAATTTGTAGGTAAAGATTTTATACTATCTTGTGCTTCACCTCTCCCAGGGCAGATGTTAAGGATGATGTGTACATTTAGTTGGACATAGCAACTTTAGTCATTTTTCTTTAAAAAAGAGGTTTATTTTGAAAATTATGCATATAACAATACTCAGGAGTTTGAGATCAGCCTGAGCAAGAGTGAGACTATTTTCTCTACTAAAAATAGAAAAATTAGCTGGGCACAGTAGCCTGTGCCTGTAGTTCCAGCTACTCGGGAGGCTGAGGTAGGAGGATCCCTTGAGCCCAGGAGTTTGAGGTTGCTGTGAGCTAGGCTGACGCCATTGCACTCTAGCTGGGGTGACAGAGTGAGAGACTCTGTTTCCAAAAAAAAAAATGCAGTAGATGTGTCATTTGCAATTTTCATCAATCCTGTTGTTTAAAGATTATGGATTGAATCATAGATCAAACTGATATTCTTAATAATAAATGAAATTGAATAAGATTAGTCTGTTTTTAAAAAATTGTCATAGAGATCAACATAAAATGCCAAATGGCTGAGTTGAAGTTAGACCTTTCTTCTGTCAAAAGAAAATAGTTAGCTGGTCTCTCATACACTGCAGAGGAAAACAATAATTTCACTTATTTTTGGTACCTGACATTTAGTTTATTGTTAAAATAAAATTTACTGTACTGGGCTGATTTGCAGGAGAGCCAGAGCTCTGGATTTGGAAAGAGTGAGCCTTCCTGCCAGCTGACACTGGAGGAGCTGTCCTGTCTGCTCTGTCTCTGCACGATTTCCATATTTTTCACCTTTTCTGCTCAGAAGGCTCTTAGTTGACAGGTCCGAGACCCTTGATGTTTCTCTAGGAGCCATCATCATGCTTTTTATGAGGTTACTTCACCTTCCCCATCTGTCTCTAAACAACAGAGATGCCAAGTATGCATATCTCCAAGGCCTTACAGTACAAACATTTTTCTTTTCCAAATATGCTCCCTGTCCTACCAGCGTAAATCTTGGCGGTCAGAATCAATGGTAAATGTATAATGCAGAGTAAGTCCGAGGCACCTCTCGTCTCCAGCCCAGAGACAAGTTTATGCGATTTCCTCAAGTCCACATATTTGAAATTATATGGAATTACTAAAACCCATTTTCCACATAATTACGATCTTTAAATACATTCAGATCGATGTAGACATAGCCGTGCTTGGACTCCACTTCTATACCGAAGTTACGAAGCTTTCGGGAGTTTGAGTGCTGTCTCAGTGCTTCCACACATGATTTTCCCCATTGTGGGTGAGATTTTTATATTTACTATGGTGTTTAATTGAAACCACAATGAAACTAGTACGGTAAAAATAATTCGATACGATATCAGTTTATTCTTGTTAGTTTCTAATCGAAAGCAATTGCTGCTCCTCAGCTGATTAAAATTCTCTAGTGGGCTTTAATTAAAAAAACAAAAACTCATAACTCACACTAGGCTAATTGAAAATACTTGTTAATACCACTTCATGCTTTACTTAGACAGTTTTTAAATGAATTTATATCTAATCAAGAAAACAAAAAGTGTAGATTCGAAAATGTCATTCAAATGACTCGTTTTCTGGCTGTCAAGATGCAGTATGACGGTATTTAAAAGCTGCAGGTTGGGGGAAACTTTACTATGGAATCTTGGCCATATCTGTTAAAGTCGTATCTCACTCCTGGTGCACAATTTTCTGGAATTCTCCTTTCCTAATTCTCTTTTCACCCTGGTATCTGAGAAGAAAAAAGAATGCCTGTTACGGATTTGGGTTGCTTTGGTCCTACGCCTCCGAGTACACCGCTACTGAACTTTAGCTACGGGCGTCCCTCACACATGGTGCAGCCAAACTTTTCCAACTCTCAGGAACTCTTCCAGAGTTTTTTCAACCCTTAGTCATCACGCCCTCCCACACTATCTACCCACTTGTACATCAAAACCTGAAAGAGTGTAAAGTCATTTATCTCTGTATTTAAAAAAAACACCCAAAATCATGATGTTAGGGCCTCTGACAACCCTGACGACAGTCTGGGCTTCTCGACACATAGATCCGCTGCCCTCGGTTCATTAAAGGGTCTTCTCAATATTGAGGCTTTTTTTTTTTTTTTTTGTCTAGCACTTTTGAATATTCAGAGCATTATAATTCTTTTTACTATGAGAGAAGACAATAGCAAAATCTTGATTATCTATAATCCTGGAGGTTTAGATCAATTTAGGAGATTAATGAATTAAACTTGAAGTACCGCGCTTTAAAAAATGAACCATTTTGGGTGGAAATCTTTAAAACTTTGTTAAAAATTGTGTGTGCTTTTCTGACTTCCAAATCTGTGCACATTAACATCAGTTAACCTTGTCTCAATAGAAATGATGGACATCAGTGCATGCTTACACTGTTTTAGGCACTTGCTAAACATTTTGCCTGGATTATTTATTTAAGCCTCAGGGCATCCCTGTGAGGTGGTAATAACTATTGTCTCCATTGAGTATTTAAGGAAAATGCGTGTCAGAGAAATGAGGTCACTTGGCCTGTGAGCACACAGAGATTCAAACCCAAGCAAGTGGATCCTAGGGTGATATAAAACACTATTCTCTTAATTTCTGGTGATTTAAGTTCGTGATAACTCCACACTTGTGTCTTAAATTCTGATAGCTGAAGATTATTATACTTCACAGACATTTTCTTTCATCATGCTGGCATACCTTGGCGTTAGTTTATGTTCCAGGTAAGCAGGGTGTGAAGCAAGAATAAATTGCTTTCAAATGGGGATCAGGAGACAGCCTGGCTAGTGAACGGCTTCAGCTTTGCTGGATGGACTTGGCAACAGGAACGAGGCTTCTCGGACCGCACCACAGTGTTGCTCTGATAGGTAACAGTTGCCTATTGCAGAGTTCTAGGAGGAGAAGATGTACTATAAAATCAAGATATTTAGTGATCTTCCGTTTAACACCTTAAAGTATCGACAGGTCTGTGGCTAGAAAACTAACATGAAATTCACTGCAGTTTGTAGACTGAGTCCTTCTGTGTGGTGTTTGATCGTCTGGCCTGTCGGGAGCTGGGGATGTCCCTGTTCCCCCACCGGGCAGAAGGGCTTGGATGCAGCAGAGTCCGCAAAGCTCGGTCTCTGTCCTGGTGCTTGATACGGTGAGGTGGAATGACATCTTCTGTCGTGGTTTTTGTGATATTCCTGGGCAGCTTTTGGACATTTAGGCCCATGTAGCATCATCTTCCTCTTTATTTAGTTCCCATTTGCTTTGTGAGAATTAATAATATGATGATTGTTCAACAGTATGCTCGAGGGAAAATTGTATAAAAACAAAATATAAACAAAAGATATCATTAATATTATATACACTTTTTTAGAACATCAGATTATTTTACTTTGTGAGACCTTCAACAGATGGTTAACATTGTATGTCTATTTAAAAAATACATATGAAAACAATACAACATCCTTATTATTTACATTTTAACTAATACCCCAAGTAAAACTTCTGTTTGTACTGAAGGCATCTGTGTAGTTTTTGAACCAATGGAGGACTCCAGTCCTGCCTGTCAAAGAGGCCAGACTTAGAGACCTGAGAGAGGTCAGTCAGTTCCTTATAATTTTCTCTCGTCTTCCAATCCTTTGCTTTTCCAGAGGCAGTTCGGATCACTATTTGATGTGTTGCTTGCCTCTAACTTTCTGGACCTTTACTGTAAATGTAGCCTACAGGTCCAGAAGGACCGAGAAGGGCCACTGAGCACATCCCTGACCCTGCGTGTGGGCCTGTTCTGGAACAGCCCCAGCATGTCAGTCCCCCACCTCCAGCTCTGCCCGGCCCTTCCTTCCGCTTCTGGCCCCTGCAGTGGTGATGATGTGAACAGCGCCAGAGCAGGAAATTTAACCCACAGGCTAAATTTTTGTTACACTAACACAGAGTTTAAAAATTCCAATTACTACCCAATCATATTGGACCAGGTGGTTTTCTTAAGTACCGGTTTTTACCGATGTAGCAAATACGCATTTAAACAACACACATAAAATACATACATATACATATATAGTTTAATGAATTGTTTTTGCTGTCAGAGAAACACTGTCACTGTATTTTTCTTTGCTTATTTTAGTGATTAGTTTTCCTAACATTTAGTTAATATATGTCATTTGTTTTGGGGAAAAGTAGCCTTAATTTCTGTGTGATTGTTTCACTGTCCATCGATACTTTACTTCGCTACCGAGAACTGTTGGAATAAATGTGGGTCCTGAAAGCAGAAGGCCAGCTGGGTTTGTCCTGCTCTTATGATTGACTTCGTGTGTGATGACCTTTTTCTTTGCTCAGTCCCAGTGCCTTCGTCACACCTGTGCTGACGGGACTGAGCAGCTGGGACTTGCCCAGTCTCAGCACTGCAGGCCCCTTAGTCCTGGGCCAGCTAGGACGGTGGCTCGCCCCAGCACCGGCCTTTGCAACCAGCACACCACCACAAGGCCCCATTGCTGGCCCTTCACTTTAGTACTGACAGCTGATAGCTCAGCAGACTTAAAGGTTTAAATTGTTCATATTGCATTTAAGGGTGTGGCACTGCAGTGCAGTAGTTGTGATTCCTGAAGCTGTCCCTCTTCCTAATTTTTAGGCATTGCTTCCTTGGGTATTTGGCCTTTGCAAGGGCCCCTTGCCTAATGGAGTCAGGGGATAGGAAGATACTCTTCCTTTGCTAAGGATGAATGGGCTCTTAGGCTTGCTGTACTTACTGTCCCTGGCATCTGTTAAAGGATGTTAAAGGTAGCACCGTGCATTTGAGGAAATGCCAGTCTTTTCTTTTGCCTTTTTGAGTATCTTTAGTTAAGATATATTTTCTTGAAGTTATGCCCATAGTTTTGATTTTGGGCATCTAATACAGAAATAGCATTGACTCACTATGCATACATTCAAGAGATGTCTGCCAGTGTAATTAAAACATATATTACTTCAATAAAATACACTGAAAAAATGCTCTGTTCTCAAATTTTTGTGTAGAGTTATACATATTTTGTGAAACTCTACTGGTGCGTAAGATCACCTGTGCCTTTCTCTTTGTTGATTAGAAATCAGCTCTATTTTCCTTTTGTCTGGGTAGGAAACTCTAGTGCATTTTAAGTTGCTGTACTCAGGAGAAACTGATTATAATCAGATGTGTGTTAGCAAAATAATTCATTTGTTCTAGAAGAAAGCTAGTTTTTAAAATTCGGGGGCTGCATAATAACTTGGTAGTAGGATATTAATTTGGCATCCAAGCCGAGGGCATTAGCCGTGATATTGGTTTCTGCCAACATGTACTACCTCTATATTGTTATAATAAATCTAGTTAACACGAAGAAACTGTAGAAAAGTTCACAAAGGATCTGCCCTTCTTTAGGCTGTGTGTTTAAAGAAAATGTTCTTCTTAAGGAGTGACAGCTACTTGGGGAAAAAAGTGGGATTAAAACAAAGTTTTGCTACTGCCTGCCAAGGAGCAGCCACTTCATGAAGTCACGCAGTGGCTGCTGGAGATTTCTCCCCGGGACCTCGTGCCGTTCCTCACTAGATATGGTCGGGGCAAATCTGCCGCCTCTGGGATAAAGCGAGCACTCATGTTCTGAGTCATTTTATAAATTGGTTCTTGATAGGATCCTGAGTAAGGACGGTAGATGAGCTATCAGCTACCGCTTACATTTAGTTCTGTGAACTCACGTCCTTTGTCACGTGGACAGGGCCAAAGAGGGGATTAACACACATCTGACCTGGAAAATGCCTTTTGTGAAGTTAGAAATTAAAACAGAGAAATTAGGTTGTAACAACTTACTAGGAAGTCAGTATTTCCAAACTGCAAATCAGGCACAAAACTGAAGGAAGAAAATTCAAGGTTGTAGGTAAAAATCAGGGTTTTAAAATATCTAATGCGAGTCCAATAAAAATAGATTTTGTTTATTTCCCTCCGTTTGGCCTCCAGGGTGTGGATTCATGCATTCCCCCGCAATGCTGCAAACCTAACAAGAACATGAGGTTAGGTCACAGGAACCGGAAAGTGAAAGTGACCACAGACAGGGGAAACGGTGTAAGCTCCCAGTGGATACGCGGAGAGGGGCTGAGTGAAAACAGCAGAAATGTGAAAAGACATTTGAATTTTAGTAAAATAAACTGAGTAGCAGCAATAAAATTAATATTAATCTAAACTGACCAAATAAATCTTATTATGCATAAAATATCACTTTGCAAAAAGGAGTTTTAAAATAAAACTTCCCTTAAATAGTTTGATATTCTGTCATTTTTGAAAGGACTTCAGACTCACAAATTAAATGATTTAAAAACTCTTCTTTTAAAAAAACAAAGTGATTATGTCCCATGGCTTTTATCATAAACTGATAATCTTTGCCTGTTGCTTCTGTGTCACACGTGGAAAAAAACCCAGACTTATTTTCATTAATTCGGTATCAGGAACATTCAACAGAGTGTGTTGAGAGTGTCGGAATAAAACATGCTTTTAGAAAATGACAGATTTAAAATGATGGGTTTCACATAATTGTTATGACTTAATTGGTCACCATATCAAATTTGATTTATTTTATCTGAAAATAAGGAATGGAATTGAACTATTTATATGTATTTCTGTAAGTTCTGTCCAAGGAGTTTAACACTTTGTTTAGATTCTTATTTTATCCCATTCTTTACAGTGAACAATTCCTGCACTCAGTTTTCCTTACTTCAGTTTGATCAGGAGAGTCACTGAGCCTGTCTAGGGATTTTTAAATATTTTCTCCATTTCATGTGATTTAATCAGCCATTCATGTATTTTCTGAATGCCAACCATGTGCCAAGAACTCTCCTAGATGCTGGAATTACAATAGTGAACAAAATAAAAATAGTCTCTGTTACCTGGAGAATACAAGAACACCTAATCCAGGCTTATTATGTTGGGGAAAAATCTGTGCTTGAATTAGTTATGTCAAAGCGAGGCTTGAATGAGAAGTTAGAGCTCAGCAGGTCGGACGGAGCGGGGTTGCAGGGTGGACCTGCAAGGGGGAAGCAGCGCGAGAGGCCAGGTGAGAGACGCAGCGGGGCGTGTTCAGAGGCTGAGCCAGGGCCCGAGCTCCCAGTTGCAGTAGGAAGTGGAATGGTGGAGGCGAAGCCGAGAGGTGATTTGGGACCGGATTTTCAGAGGCTTTATGAGCCATATTAACATTTTTGACTTACCTTCAAGTAATGAGGAATGGCTAAAGCTTATTAAGGAAGGGAGTATGGGGAATAACATTCCAATTACCATTTTGCAAGAATTGATTGGCCTTCATAATCAATGGTTTGGAGAAGCAAGACTGAAGGCAAATAGTAGTTAGGAGAGTGGTGAAGTCGTCCAGCAGAGCGTCCAGGAGCGGCAATCGCCCAAAGGGGCGAAAATAAGTGGGAACGGTCAAGAGGCATCTGGGTGGCATAATTACCGCTACCTGGCACTTACGGTTACAGGTGGCAGAAGCCAGAGTGTGGCCAGGATCCCAGGATGGGCTCCAGTGTGCGGCGTGGGCAGGGGCTGGACGAGGTGCTATTGCATGAGAAGTGGAGCAGAGAGACTAACTTCAGTTTTGGGCCAGTTGAGTCTGAAGTACTTGTTGGACCGTAAGAGGTAACGGGTTGGTATTAGTAGTTAATGTAGGAGTCTGAAGCTGCAGGGAGAGCAACAAGGTCTGCAGTAGAGTTATTAAATACCACTGTCTTCAACTTTTATATTGCTATTGGAAGGAGGAACTCATTGCTGCACAGTGACAGTTACTAAGGTAATTTCACACTTAGTTTTGAAGAATAATGTTTTAGAACCTCTGCAATTCTCTGGCTTCCTCGGTGTCCACAAGTAGTCAATTTATTGACTATAATCAAGTATTTGGTTTCTTGAATACTGGATTACAGAGTGTGATCCATGAAACAAATCTGAACACATGCAAAACATGGATAGCATTACTCATCGAAAGGCAGTTTTTTTGTTGGTAAACTAACATTACCTTGATACAAGGGCTAGAAACAAAGTTAGGGGTTTGTTTTTCAGTTTAAACTGTGTCTATACAAAGGAAAATTGGTAACTATGAAAGAAAAACTATCTTCTAAATAAAGAGAAAATATCTTTTTCTGTTTGAGTTTTTAATATTTTATATGTCAAATTTGAAAGTATTTCATCTTTAAACATTGTTTCTGATTGCAAATAAAATAAAGGACTTTATTATTTATTATCGTTCTCATATTATTTACAAATAACATGTTTGAATTTATGCCCTATTAGTTAAAATGGTAAGATTTTGGTTTTTGATGTGTGGATGCCTAGATATGTTTATAGTATTCAGGAAAGAAATGGGGTGAGGTGAAAATCTTCTGCTGGAAAGAAAGATAAAGATATTTCGTGAATGATTTTGATATTGTTTCTTATAGAATATACTTCCATTTGCATTAATCTCTATATGGGACAAAAAATACATGTTTATTTCTCACTTCATTTTCTAATGTAAACATTGTGTTAAGAGTGTATCTGAGTAAGGAGCGGAGAGTACCTGAGGTTTGTTTGCAGGTTGTCAGGTGGGGGAAGGGAATGAAAGAAAGGATCCTCCCTTAGGGCTGCCCTAGTTTGGAGTAATAGGAGAATAACAGATGTTTACTATCAAAAAACCACTTTCTATTATTCTATGAAAGATATAAATCTCATTGAGTCTATTTTATGTCTGTAATAGGTGATTTAGCATTGAGAGTCTTCTGTGGATATCTGTCACTAATGAGTTTCGATACACAGTGATTTCGAAAACCCTAAGTGGAATTTGAGGTGTCTTTTGCACGTAGAGAATGCACGTGTTCCAGCCCTAGGGAGTAGAGGGGTATGGGACATGTGTAAAAGAAGCAGGGAGGGGTAGCGGCCGGTACTGGCAGCCGGTGAAGCTGTTTGCCGTGATTACTGATGACAGTATAATTTTCTAATGGAATTTGCTAAGTTGCTTCACAGGCTGAGAGAGTTTGAATGAAGGAGCTCAAATAACCTAAACAGTACATGATCTTTGTTATACTTACGGTTGTATAAAATAAACAAACTTGTTTAATCCAAACACTGTGTCAGGCTTTCTTACAGAAAGTTGTATTAACGGGTGTGAGCATTTTCGTGTTGCTTTCGAGGCAGTGAGGCTGTGCGATGGTTAGAACAGCAGTGCTGACGGGCTGGCGGGGGCTGACCGTTCAGAGATTGTTCGTTTTAGGGAGCGAGGACTCCGCACACAGCAGTAATCGTTGCTTATTCTTGGTCCAGTCGGCTTCCCCTGCGCCTTCTGGTGACAGCCCAGGTTTGCTGCCACATTTGAAGGCAGAGCTATGACTTGAGCCTGGCGCGTCATAGTTTTCCATCATCCTGGCCCAGGGATTTGACCACAGCCAGGCTCATCAGAGCCCGTCCTCGGGACTGGGAGAAGGACGCCAGGAGCAGCAGTTCGCTTACTTCACTGTTGTTGGCAGCGGCGCTGGGTATGTTTTCAGACCTGGAAAGAAGCCACGCGTGAGTCAGGGTGGCGAGGTTATGATGCAGTAGCAGGTGTCCTGGAAATCTCAATGGCTCAGTGCAACGGTAATGTACTTTTCGCAAGGTCCAGCTGATAGCCTCATGGGTCAATAAACTATCTTTCTTTTCTTTCTTTCTTCTTCTTCCTTTTTTTTTTTTTTTTTTGCTTAAGTTAGTATGAATTGGACGTTTGGCTCTTGCAGTTCAAAGGGTTTTTTGCAAAACAGACATGCTGGAGTTTTATTCCGTGGACAGGAACACTACCTTAGGAGAGAGCGGCAGGCAGAGTCAAGGGTAAGAGTAGCATCAGGGTTTACCCCGGTGCTGCCCTGAGCTGCTTCCACTGGGAGACTCAGCTGCTTCCACTGGGAGACTCTCAAATTAAACCCAAAGTTAGACTGGTGGTACTTCTTATCTCAAAGAGGGGAGAGCTGAGGTGAGGTAATTTGCAGAGAAATCTGTGTTGCAGATGTATCTAAATTTTATGCTGTTAAAAATATGCTGCATTTCATCCTTCTGAGCTGAACTAATCTCCAAAATAATTTGATGAAAGATATTGTCTTACTTATTTGGAGATACATTTCATATACATGGCATTCTTTTCATGATGTACCCATCCAGCTTCAGTCTTTGAAACTTGTTGCTTAGTTGGTATTTAGTTACAGTCATGCACCACTTAATGAGGTGCATGTATAATACAGCCTATTGCTTCTAGGCTACAAACCTGTACAGCAGGTTACTGTACTGAATATTGTAGGCACTTGTAACTCAGTGGTAAGTATTTGTGTATCTAAGCATATCTGAACATAGACAAGGTAATATGTTGTGCCATGCACAACCTTAGGTAGCCTTAGAAAGGCTACCATGTCACTAGGAGACAGGAATTTTTCAGCTCCATTATAATCTCCTGGGACTACTCCTGTAGATTCAGTCTGTCATTGATCAAAATACCGTCATGGCGCACATGGCTATAAATTACAGTTAAGCTTTGTTATCCAAATTTAATCAAGGAATTGAGTACGTAATACAAACTCGACCTTACCGTTCCAGTGAGAAGGAGACAACTGCTCCTTACGGAGCTGCAACATGTGTATTAGCTCTGTTGGGTCCTATAGTCAATGGATTTCTGAAAGTTAAATAACTTTTTTCCTAGGTGGAAAGATATTTTGAAAGAATATTCTTTTTGCTATTTCTAAGTTGTAAAACAAGAAAGAATGAAAAAAAATGGGTATAATTATGACAGTGTAACAATAAAATCAGTGTTCCTTATTGGAATATGAAGAGCCCTAAGTTGATGCCAGAGTGATCTTATTAAAGTACAAATGTTATCACGTTGATGCTCTGGGTTCCTACTATGGGTCTGATCATGAATACGGCATAAAAGCCCTGAACACTCTGACTCGAGCTACGTATCCACCTAAGTCCCACACACTCCCTGTTCCAGCCACATGAAACCACAGGTGCTTTTCCCCAGACCTGACTTACTGTTCTATCTCTGTTGACCTTGTTCTTTTCTTTTTGCCTACTCTAAGCCTTTCTCCTATTTACTGTACCTGGTACACTTACCTGCTCTTAAGAAATGTTTTTCTGTTCCCACTGTGGTCATTAGTAATGTGGTATTTCTGGTCCTTCTGAGTATGAGGTAAAATTGCGTTTCCCCATAAACCTTGGAGTTTGTGATCACATGACTTGCTTTGACCAATAGAAGATCGAAGGCAGTGAAATGTGTTACTTCCCAGTGGAATCTTTAACAGCCAACGCTCATCCCCAATATGGTAGCCTGTGCTGGTCCATACCCTGCTTCATCTTAGGTTCCTGAGGGAGAGCAAAGTCGAGAAGAATCCCTGGAATTTTATGGATGTGGACATTGAGTGAAAAATAAATCTCTGGGGTTTTAAGTTACTAATCAGATTGTGGGATAGTTTATTACTTATGCAAAATTTAGCCCTTACTGACTGACACACAGCCCTATGATAAGCTTTTCTTTCCTTGTTGTTGTAACTGTTGATTGCATTTTTGAGAATTTACCATGTCCAAGGCCCTGTGCAAGGGCTTTACTTATTTCATTTCACTTTTTAAGAATGTTAATAATGTGTTCAAGTTCATGCTGTGTGACTCCACAGACTGTGCTCCCAATGACTACTTTCCCTGACTCCCGTGGCCTCATTGCTCAATAAATATCTGGAAGCACTTGTTGTAGACCGAGCTCTGTACTAGGTTTGAGGATCAAAAGATGGATCAGAAAGTCCTTGTGCATGAGAAAATAAGGATATTATAGAGGGAAAGAGCCATTTCAGCAAGTGCATGCAATGACATGTTAATAAAGGTGATGCAGCACAGTGGGTGCTGGAAATACTTAGAATCGAAGCCCATCTCTTCACTGTTGGTCTTGGACAAGGGTCTGTCTCCCTAGCCCCCAACCTTTCTGACTTCTATTTTCTCATTCTTAAAATAGGGGAAATTTCAAAATTTTATAAGCGTAAGATGTAGATGTCTACCTACCTCAAATTAACTAGCACTGAATGAGAGAAAGTGAAGCCCTGAGCGCTCAAGAGCAGACAATAAGTGATGGTTTGTGTTTGATCTGGTGTTGTTTCAGCAGAGGATTCACCGAGAGCACAAAGGGAGGAGCCAGAAACTTGCTTGAGGGTACAGGAGCAGAAGAGTGTTATGGAGGACGGGATGCTCCGGTGAGCTCTTAAATAGAAGTAGTTTTACTGTGACAGGAGGTAGGGAAGGGAAATACACTCCAGGGGAAGGGAGATTCCAGAACAAACTGTGAAACATTTGGGAAACTGCAGCACGTGTATTACTAGAGAAACGCGGAGCACAGGGGGAGAAAGGCTGGGAAATAGTCTATGCAGGCGCCCTGGGCAGCCTAAGCTGGGTGGACGTCATTGCACCGGCCACACAGAACCATTGCAAGGATTTCCTCTGTGCTGCGGCTTTTTCTTTTTGTGAATACGGGTTATGGAAGCATGGAAGCAGCGTCAGGGATGGGAGGGAGTCGCAGACGAAGGAGAGGAAGCCAGCCGGTAGACCGCTGGAGAGAGCTGAGAGAGGCTTTCGTTAAGGCGGGGAGATGGGAAGGAGACGAGAGCTGTAAGCAAAGCTAAGGAATTAAAACTGGTGTAAGACACATTCTTGCATTACACTTTAAGGAGTGAGGGAAACGGGGAGCCCAGGAGAGCTCCCCAGTTTCTGATTTGGTGACTGGAGAAGTACTTGTAATAGAGATTGAGAGTGCAGAAAGAATTTTATGTTTTTGTTTTTTAACTGTCCGGTTAGCTTTTCTGTGTAAGAATTACTTTAAAAATTAAAACAACATGAAAAATGTTCAAAGTAACAGACAAATTCCACTACCCATACATGTCCCCGTTAGCCTTTCCCCTATACACTTAAAACCATGTACACGTGTGTAATCCTCATCTTAAACAAAATGGCATCTTTTGCAACCTTCCTTTGTCATTTGAAAACGCAGTGTGAGCAGCTTTCTAGCTTTCTAGCTTTCCGCTTAAGTACATAGAGATCTACTTTACTCAGTAGTGTAAAAGGATGGGGAGTCCCATTCCATTTGGGATGTTTCCATTTATCTCTTTGTGTTTACTTTTATAAGTAATGCTGTCAAAGACACGTTCATGCATCTGTCTTTCAACTTTTGAGAGTATGGAAACAGATTTTTTTTAGGAAGTAAGTTCAGTTTTGTGCATGTAACTTCTAAGGTGGCCAGTGGACTTGTCAACTAGTCAGGTGGGTTTGCCGGTTAGAGCAGAAGAGACTGATGTTTCGGAGAGAAGGAGAACCGGAAGTGAAGTATGTGTGAGGAATCAGACTGTGAATGGTACTTGAAACTACAGGCAGGAGTCATCGAAGGCATTTATTGAAGGTCTGTGCTTTGCCAGGTGCTGTGTCCTCCTTGGGATATGTTGGTCTCTAAACTCACAAAGCTGTACTGCAGAACAAGGAAGAAGATAACTAAATGAATAATCACCAATCATGTTACTGTTAAAAGCTGTGATAAAGGTTAGGAAAGAAGAAATTGGTGCTAGGAAGGAACCTGATTTTTAGATTTGGTGGTGGGGAAAGCCTCCCTATTTCTTTGCCATACATTTTTCTTGGCTAACCGTAAGTAAGATTTTTTATGTACATGTCTTGATTGTTGCACTTTCCATGTATCCTAAAAGGAGCATGTTTTGTAAGAATTGGCTTAAAGTAGAAATATTCCCGGTTTGGATGGTAATTCATAGGGTTTTAGCACCTGCTTCAGCAAACTGGGGGATAGCATTGCATTGTTTGGTTGTACCGCCTTTTATTCCTCCATTCTTCAGTGAGTCACATTTAAGTTACTGCCAATTCTTCGTTATTACAAGAATAGCTACTTTAGAAACAACACATGCGACACGGAACCTCCCCCCTCTCTCCATTTCTATACTGTTTCTGTGTCCAGGTGTCGGTGTGCCCATGACTGTGCTGAAGGCACCGTGTGCCCAGGATGCAGAGCGTGGGGCTGCCCTGCGTCCTCACTGGCGCCACCGTCCCTCGCCAGAGCTTTTGCAAATGCCCTCACCTCTGCACTTAGAGAAGTCCTTAGAGGACTGCAGCAGGAAAGAACGATGTATCTCAAGGACTTAGTGCTTTCTGGAATACCTTTATCTGTTGCTCAAAAGCCTTTTATTATGGTTACGTTTTCTCTGGAACGCCTTTCAGCCACAACATGAGGTGTTAGAAGTGTCATTTTTGCTGCTAAATGTTACTTCTCTGATTTTATGTTTTAACTATTTCCTGCTTAATAACATGTGGATTACAATTGCCTTGACCTTCGTATTGCTAAAGTACAATGCTAAAATACATGAAGTATCATCAGCGAGTTTTTAAGGAGCTACTGTGGGAGGTAATCCCATGTCTTTTGTGTGGGTTCCTCAAAATGACTGCACATCGGAATCGTGGGTGTGGAGGAGCTTCAAGGTCCTAAACTTATTCATGCAGACTCTTTGGACAGTATATTTTATAAAAGATGCCCACAGCTTGCCAAATTCAGTTCAAGATATATCTGAAAAGGAGGCCCATCATCAGCAACTATCAAAATATATTTTAATATAATTAGTTTGTTCTTTTACTTCTTATCTCCTCTCTTCTAATATTTAACCTAATTTTGTTTTCACAGTGGGGGTAAAACACTTCTGATGTTACCTAAAGAAAACATAATACCAACTAGGTTAGATTCCATTAGTGTCTATCTTTTAATTAGAGCCTTACACCTGTACAAGAGACAATTTAGGAGCACTGCATTTTTGTGGGGCTTGAATTTTGTATCATATGCGTGCCCTCTTTATGAAAAAGAACACAAAAAATATCACTTTTGCACATTTCACAAAAACTTGTGAAAATGTGAACTCATCACTATGATCATTCCCAGGTCCTTGGAAGAGGCCTGTCCAAGTGCTGAGCCTTGAACCTCAGCAGTATGATAAATCTGCCCATTCTCCTTCCCAAAAATACGGTTACCACTTAGTTTATGCTGTGATTGAAATTGCACACTTGCCAGAGTACTGCAGTGGCATATTTATTTCTTTAGAATTCTTCCATTAAACTTGAAATTCCTCCTGCATGAGATGAAAACACAGCCACAGAGGCAAGCGGGCTTATTCCCCAGGGCTGGTAGCTGCCTCCTGCAGCCTTTGCTGAGAAAAGGGTGGGAGAAAGGTCGCCGGTGACTGGGGGGACCCGAGGTGGGGTGGTTAGAAGTAGGAAGGGAGGAGGTGGGGAGACAGTGGAGACCCAAGAGGGACTTGTTTACTGTCTCTGCTGTTTTAACCTCTGCAGGACACTTCAGCATGTTATTTGTTGACCTATGATGCGACTTCTTTCTGTCGCTGTCAAAGCCTGTGGAGGATGCCAAGGCCAAGGGAGTGATGGGGAGAGAAACAGACAGTGGACAAGGAAGAAGAGGGCTCAATGAAAAGACTCAGCCCCAAAGACAAACTTGTCTTATCAACCTGTTTTCCTTAGTATATCTTGATCTTAGTACTGTTCTAAAAAATACTGATTGCAAAAGTAATTTTTTCCCCTTTGCTTTCTGTCATCTAGCATGTAACAATAATTATTACATCTAGGATAGAGTTGGATTAAATGTTACCGTGGCAGATAAGGCTCTTTGATTAAGGAAATCTTTATATTTAGAGACTTTGGGAGGAGGCAGAATAATTATTAATTAATATAAACTATCATTAACTAATTAAATAGGCATGAGGGGCCCTACTGATTATTTAAGGCACCCAAGAGCAAATAAATGAAAACATCAGAAAACAACCTGCCTGGCTAATCTATGTAAATTTTTAGAAGCACTAAGAAGTTATCTGTTAGCAAGTTCTTGATGTAAAAATGTCAGGGGGCTGTGGCATACAGAGACTAGGTAATCTTGAAAATATTAACAATTCCCCTTGTGCAATGAATTTAAAGGACAGGACAACTGGATATTAAAGTATTGGAGTCTGCCAGTTCTTGTGCAGGTCAGTTTCCTCATCTCCCTACTTTACAGAGCCGTTGTAAGCATTATGTATTATAATGTCACTAAATCACATAAAACGTTACAGGATATATAGCACTCCATACATGTTAACAAACGATGTGTAATACAGAACTGTTTGTAAAATAAAATGTTACTGTTATCATGTTAGAATGGCTGGAGAAAAAAAATACTGATCCTTAAACCCTCGAGCACTGGATTTGGCTACTATTGCCTTCAACATTAGACACGTTTGAATAATTAAGTCCTTATTTATGAGTCGGGAGTAGAGGGATAGAGCAGGAGCAATATTTGAAAGTAACAGGTTTGACTGTGCTTGATACAGTCGTGCCAGAGCAGCTAAGGGCAGTTCAGTAGGCCCTGCAAGCGCTGCTGTGGGCAGATGCTCTGGTGCGCGACTCAGCGGTCTCAAGGCCATCGCGGAGCACACGGCGCAGGAGTGAAAGGTTTGATGAGGAAACACATGGATGCGAACCTGCCCGGGAGAAGATTAGTGTGATGCAGAGAGAGGAATCAAGTGAGGAGGTGGATGCTGGGGAGGTGACAGGTCATTGCTGGGGCGCAGGGACAGGGGATGCGGCCGGGGCGTGCAGCGGTGAACCTGGGAGAAACACGGCTGCGCTGCCCATGGAAGCACACGTCAGAACACTGGCACGGGCCGGCGTGCGTGCGTGTGCACACAGTTTGCTTTCTTGAGTAGAAAGAAGCAAACGTTTTCAAGAGGCAGCCCGCTTTCTCATTGGGTCAGGTTGTACCCTGATCTTTAAACCTCCCTTGACAGAGAGCTCATTCACTGCCGTTCTCATCGACAGGCATTCTTCAGAGCCGGGCGCTGGCTTGCCACTCTCTCTACCGAGGGGTCAGCCCTGGGAACGGCTGCAGGCTGTCTTGGCAACGTGTCCTCAGCACGTAGCGCTGAAAATCCAGCGAGCCTTCCGTGGTCCAGGGAACCCCAGGGGAGGAGTGCAGGTGATGGGTCACAGTGTGTCGGAGTCTCCCTGGGGATGGGAAGTGCTGACCTGACACAGACGAACCCCTTGGGCTGGGAAGCGGCGTGTGAGGTGAGGCGAGCGAAGATGCCAGGGTCGGACTCTGATGTCAGCAGCGCCGAGGGAACGAGCTCTCACTCAGCCTCGGCAGTTGGAATCTGTTGGGGGGGCAGTTGGTCCATTCTTGGCCGGAGAGAGCTGGGCAGTGGAAGAGCCGTCGGCGTCACCTTTGACTCCAGGCAGAAAGAAAGTAATCTAAGGATTTGCGCCGGTCCGAGTTCCCGGGATAGTTGTGTACCTGATGCCAAACCGAGGAGTGAGGCCGCTGAAGAGGCCGGCGGCGTGCTCGCGAGCTCGGGGCTACTGGCCGGAGAAGTGCTCCTGCTCCTGCCTGTGACCGCAGCAGGGGACGGTCAGCTGTGGCATGACAGCGTTACACGGTGAGGAGGGCGCTCGTTCGTACGATGATAGCAGCAGATACTTGATAAGCTCTTCCTGTGTGCCAGGTACTTTGCCCAGCCTGTTTAAAGATCCCGAGGTTCTGTGAGGAGCTGTTTTATGTGCTAGAATGTAACTGAGGCACCCCTAAAATTTCTCTAATTAACACGGGTTAAGTGATGGAAACAGTGGCTTCGGGGTTCCTCTGACTTCTCATTACTCCAACAGGCGAGAAGGGAGACGCTGGAAACTGATTGTAATGAAATTTATCAGAAGGAAGCTTGGAGAGAGGTAGTTCTGAAGAAGAAAAGGAAAAAACTATAGAGGCACTGTATTTGTGGAACAGAAAGACCTGCCGCGTTGCAAGGGAGCGAGGTGAACTGAGCAGGACTGCGCGCGAAGGTCTGTTTGCTCGCGAAGGTGTGAGGGCTGATGTTTGAGTTTCGCGATGCTTGTTTTGTGTGCTTCTGGTACCTGTTTTGTGCACTTGTTTTAGCAGGCTTTTGTTTTCAGCACGGCGTTTATTACTTGCTAGAAATGCTGGCCATCGTGGTAGTGGAGGAGTTGGCATAAAGTTCATTAGGATTGTATCTTTTAAAACTCTTCCACAATTGCCCTATAACATGACGATTGTCAGATTACTGGAGAAACTACGTTAGAACGTATGAGGATGTGTGGAGCAGAGTTAAGGCTAGTGTGGGAGTGCTCATGATAGGACGGTCCTCACCTCTTTTGAAGGGCTGGCGAGGTAGGAAGAGAAAGGAGGGCGTCCGCAGAGAATGCAGCCTGCCCAGAGATGAGGGAGCATGACGTGGTGCACCGGGAGCCTTACGTCCTGACCCTGCATTAAAGGCCGTAGCCACACCCCTAGCTCGTAGCAAAAGCAGGTCTTCTCGCCTCCGGGACAGGGTTAGTAGTTTAAAATTTTCCTCATTTCTTTGAAAATTGGTAGGAAAAATGGAATTTTTTTCTTCAAAAATTGATTTGTGATTCTACCCACTGTATGAACTTACTAGAAAATAGAGAACCCAAGGAATCATTTATTGAACAATTATCACATTCCAGACAGTGTATTAAGAATTTTACATGCGTTGTCTGTATTAGTCTTCATGATAAGCCTAAGACTGATACTATTATTATCACCATTTTACAGATCGGAACCTTAAGATGAGTGTATTGCCAAGGTCACACAGTAGGGACCATACCATATGTACCCTGATTATAAATGCAGGGAAGAACTCTCTTTTCATGATATGGAGCAACTTCTGTACCAGTGTCTTAAATTTGGAAGATTTTAAACACAGTTTTGCTAAAAATACTTTCCATTATTTTTCCTTTTTCAAAAGAAATCTTGACAATAAATGGCCAATGCATTGTAACCTAAAAGTTACATTTTTAAGATCTCTTTGATATTGGTTTTCTGGCGCTATCTCTAAGATCTGGAAATAAAGAGAAACTAAATGTGAGTAGTAAAGTTTACTTTTAAACTTCGCAACAATAAATTCTGCCATTCTCAGATACAATTAAATACCCGCTAAAATGTTGGTATTTTAAGATATAACCAGCAAACTGATAGGTTTGGGGTTTTTTCCTCAACAAAAAATAAGTGGAAAAAAGTCTTTTTTAAATTAGACTCACAAGTGCTTTGTTGGTCTGACTCATGGCGTTAGGATGCCAGGAGACCAGGGACCAAAATATCACCTGTGCTAGCACAGTTCCCGTTGCCATTAGTGTTTGGTGCATGAGGAGTCGTCTTCTACTTCACTCTGCTTGTGGTCACACTCAGCCGACTTCCGTTGCTCTTTCTCTTCTATTATACTAGCTTCAGAGTCTTTTTTTTCTGTTAGCTTATACTTACATTTCATTATAAATAAATGGGACTTAAGGGCCAGTGAAGGACACATCCAAAACTGTAAGTAAACCTAATATCATCCAGCTCTTCTCTTGTCGGCTTTAGTTTGACATAGCTAAGATCTTGTCCACAGTTATTAAGCTATCTGGAAAAGAATTAACTGGAACGTATAATGTAGTCATTCTGTTTCTGAAATGGATTCGTTCCTCTCTTATAAAATGTATCTAAGTCTTTATGTGCTACATTTGGACTTATTTGAAGGAGTTTTTCCTTTATTAATTGGTCATATTTAATATCATACCTAAGTTATTTTAATACTATTAAACCCAGATAACCTAAAGGGAGAAAGCATTTTTGGGGGCTAAAACCTGAGTTCTATATAGGGAAATGCTGGGGTGCAAATACAACCAAAGAATCAGTGGCTTACTTTTCTACATACATTTTCTTTTAAGAATTGAGAACTTTGTGACTAATTAAAGATTAAAACCTGATTTGGCTTTTAGTACTCTATATTAGAAGAAAATGGCTTAAAAAAACTTAATCTACATAATAGTTTTCTTCATCCATGCTCCGTATGTGTGGGTTTGTCATATATTTGTTAGGTATTAGGTGCCTGCTATGTGCCAAGCCCTTTTTTTTTAGGAATTGGGATTATAGCAGTAAACAGACATTAAAAAGCAATCACTCTCCTCCTAGATACCTACATTAAGGGGGAGAGGGATAAGATAGAAATAAACAAATCAGTAAGATATGTAGTGTGTCAGATTGATGATAAATGCTATGAAGAAAAATAAAGCAGTGAAGGGTGATAGAAATGCAGGTAGAATTTTAATTGATATGGTCAGGGAAGGCTGCGCCAAGAAGGTAGAATTTGAGCGAAGACTTAGAGCAGGTAAGGCATGCAAACGCCTGGTGACAAGACTTTCAAGCAGAGGGAACAAACAGCAAGTGCAAAACTTGGACATGAGAGCATGGCTGGCTCTTTGTAGATGTTGCAAGAAGGCCCTGTGGGTAGGGGAGAAAAATAGGGTGTTCAAGGTCCCATCAAGGACTTTGCACTCTACAGGAAGCCATTGAAGAGTTTTAAGCAGGGGCGTGACCTGATCTGACTTACTAAGATTTCTCTAGCTGCTGTGCTGAGGACAGACTGTAGGAGAAGAAGGGCAGAAATGGGGAAACAAGTGAGGAGGCCGGTGACCGGCCCAGGTAAGGGAGGGTGGTGGCTTGGGCCCTGGCGGAAACAGTGGGCTAGATGAAAATGGTGAGATTGTGGACACATTTTAAAGGTACAGCCAACAGGATTTCCTGATGGACTGGACGTGAGGTGGGCGAGAAAGACGCCAGTGATGGCATCAAGGTAGCCTGAGCAACTGGAAGAATAGAGATCAGGTTCAGGAGGATTATCAGGTGTTTGGTTTTGGACCATGTTCTGAATGTTTCTGTCCCCTTAAAATTCGTATGTTGAACCTAATCACCAAGACGATGGTATTAGAATGTGGGGCCTTTGGGAGGTGATTAGGTCACAAGGGCTCCACCCGCATGAATCCGATTAATGCCCTGATTAGAGGCCCCAGAGAGCTGCCTCCCGCTGCAGCCGTGTGAGGGCAAAGTGCCCCGTACGAGGAAGGAGCCCCTCACCACACCCCAGGTCTGCTGGTGCCTTGATCTTGGACTTCTCCGCCTTAAGAACAGTGAGCAATACATTTCCGTCGTTTATAAATTACCTAGTCTACGGTATTTTGTTACTGCATTCTGAACAGACTAAGATGGACATGTAATTGGAGATACCGAGTAGGTTTTTGACTATATCATGACAGAAGTCCAAGTCTTAAAAGTTGATTGAAGTGAGGGGCGGTTGATTTTTATTTTGGGCTGTTACAATGGAGCATGGACACACATTTCATGGGTATGTCACACGGTTGATTTTGTTTGTTTAAATTGACTAGAACAATAAACTGGTAACAATCTTGGTTGTTCTATATGCCTATTTTTATTAACTTTGCGGGTGTCTCTCTGTACAATCGAGCCAGTTTTCTTGACTCTAGAATAAAGCCAAAGACGTGAGCCGTCTATTCCGAGACAGTGCTGTTGGGAGCCTCAGCGGAGACGCGCAGCAGCCTGAGTCTCGTAAGAGACGGGTGGCTTGGAAAAGGAAGGGCCGAGGCCAGGCCAGGTGAGCTGCAGGGGTCTCCTAACAGAGCTGGCCGGTGCTGAAGGCAGCGATCTACCTGTGACTGCGCCTGGACTTTAGATCCGGTGGTGGTCGGGGTAGCCAGGCTTCTGCAGTCAAAAGAATCTGGGTTTTAGAATCAGACAGACTTGGTTCAAATGCCAGCTTTGCCAAGTCCTGGATAACTGACTTTGAGTTATTTAACTTCTCTGAATTTCGGTTTGTCCACCTGCAGTCTGGGGATAATAATGGATCTTGGTTACCATTGCAAGCTTACCTCCTGTCATCCCGGTAACTGTACTTTTCTTTCCAATCGTGCAGGAGAGTATATGGTTCTATAGCTTAGCACAAATTCCCATTACATCATAGAATGTCGTCTTTATTTTTGGTGATGCTAAATTTGCTCGCTAGATTCAGATGGTGTCCGCCAGATGTCTCCACCAGAAAGGTGTATTTTCTCTTTCGCAATGAGTAATCTGCGCAATCATACTTTAAGACTGTGTGAACATCGGTTTTTTAGCATTCATTGATATCTTTGCAAGAATTATTACTCTGGGGCATACAAATGATTATTTTTGAAAAAATTCTACTATTCCTTATATATTTAAAGCTTGAATTTTTCTGGAAAGAGGAGCTTCCCCAACTCTCCTCATTCTCCTCCCTGTTTTGTTTTGCTTTGCTTTGGATATCATTATGGAATCATGGATTCCTTTTATACTCAATATTCTAATACATTACTATATTTATTCTTTCCTTTGATATCTAATGTGTTACAACCCATTACTGTATTTATTGTTTCTGATCCTGAGACTGCCCCAGATTTGGCCAGTGTAAGTTCTTCGAAACATTTCCTTACTATGTTTGATATGTCTCCATCAGCCTCAGAAACTTACTTGCTCTTCCAGCACGAAATTTTCCGTATTTACTTCATACTTGCCTATCTCAGACCTGGAGTCAGCCATTTCTCCAAGGAAGTCTGATTCTGTTCAGCGGGGAGTGGTATTTAATAGCTGAGATCTGAGCACTAGGTGAGCTCATTGCAACTTGGATGTTATTCCTTCTAGGCCCTTTCAGGGGATAAAGCTAGGAAATATATATTTAAATGACGAGTTTATAATGCTATCTTCGGTTCAAATCCAGTACCAGGAAAGGCAGTTTTAACACATTAACTGCCATTTGAGTTGTATTTACTCATGCTAATTTTGAGCCCAGGGCCTCATGAAGCAAAACTTGGGCAGTCAGTCTTGAAAATCTTACTTGTTGATGTTCTTATTGTTATAATTAATATTAACAAATTAATTATAAAAACATGGATTAAATGAATAGAAGTCAATAGATTTCATCTTTCATTAAATTAGAAAGGATCGTTTTGGTTTTGAAGTTATTCTATTTTCATCATAAAACACCGTCTCCCCAAGGAAAAAAATTTTTTTTCTAGTGTGGCAGTCAATGTGTTAAAAATTATTATATAAGGTAATTGGTGCAGAAAGCAATTATTGAAAACCTATGTATTACATGTTGGTATGATTCAGTAAGAACCTTGTCATATGGTATAAGTATTAATATAGGTTATTTAAGTCACTTAGAATAATTTATTTCATGGGGTATGATAGAACAAGGAATCTGAGGAAAGTTTTCATTGTCTTCAGAATTTTGACTGGAGTTTGCATCTTTGACTTATTCACAATGATCTATACAATTCATAATATTAGTGTCCCTACAAAATGGATAGTTTAGGAGAACATTTACCATTTTTCAATTCTTTAACAAGTTATAATAAAATGTCTTTGTTAAACGTAAATGTTTACTAATAAGGATTTTAAAAAATTGAAATGTGACTAATGTAATGTCAATATTAGTCTTAGATTTTGCTGATGTTATGGTAAATATATGAATTGTTTATTGATGGCTTTTAAAAATATTTATAGTAATACCCCACATTTGTGCAGCTTTTGATCATATGAGAATATTGATTCATGTCATGAACTTTCTTAATTAGGACATTTTGAAGTTTAAGTTTATCATATATATAACTAATTATTGCTGCAGAGAATGGTTTTCGGTATGCTAGTATAGCATTTTTGTCTGTGTATGTTATTTTATTTTTTGAGACAGAATCTCACTCTGCCCGGGTTAGAGTGCCGTGGCGTCAGCCTTGCTCACAGCGACCTCAAACTCCTGGGCTCAAGCGATCCGATCCTTCTGCCTCAGCCTCCCAAGTAGCTGGGACTACAGGCATGCGCCACCATGCCCGGCTAATTTTTATATATATACATATATATATATATATTTTTTGTTGTCCAGATCATTTCTTTCTATTTTTTAGTAGAGACGGGGGGGTCTCACTCTTGCTCAGGCTGGTCTCGAACTCCCGACTTTGAGCCATCCACCCGCCTCGGCCTCCCAGAGTGCTAGTATTACAGGCATGAGCCACTGCGCCCGGCCTGTCTTGGTATTTTAAAATGCATATTTGATTTTTTTGTGATGAACATATATATAGCTGTTTAAATAAAAAACATTGTTGAATGAATAGGTCAGCTTTGTGAATTTTTAAGTTTCTTCTGGTAAACAGCATAAAATCCATTGAAGGCAATGTCAGGTAGATGATATTCTTCACTTGTATTAGGCTAAAATATATTCAGCAGCTACTTTAATGTGTTTATTTCTTTGCTGTGAATAGCTGTTTCAGCTCTTCATTTTGTGTGTCCCAAGTATGAGGTGAGCTTGCATTGCCTTTTGGCCCAAATTGCAGAGCAGGGCAGGAGCAGATGAGTAATGCTGGTGGTGGTTCAAATTCCTGGTGCCCCAGTCCATACCGCTGTGGTTCTTGTTATTGGAAAACCTCGGCTCTGAATGGGCGTCCGCAGCTGGGACAGACAGGTTTCCTGTAGTGGAGCGGAGCAGACAGAACAACGGATGATTTCTCTATTGACACCAACTCTACGGTTGCTCCAATGTTATACCAACTGCAAAACTTAAACCTCTTTTTAGGTTCTGCCTTCAAAGAATAACAGACAAAGTCATGTTGAAAATTCTTGTTAAGGAAAATGCTTGAAATCCATACGGTTACTTTTTGGGCTGTGAAAGAAAAGCTCCCTTTGGGCTGGCCGTGAGAACTTACAGCCAGGAAGGCTGCAACTGGATTCCCTTTCTTACCGTGCTATCTAAGTTAAAATGAACGTGCAGGACCTTTCGGTTCCCTCTCTTTGTGACACCCTCTGCTCCTCCTTGCCTTCCCCATAAAAAAGCCTCTTCTCTTGCTTTCCTGCTTTTATAATCCAAATGACTAAGGTGATACAATGACAGCGTATCTGCACAAAGCACCTCTGTCTCATCGTCTCGTCTATTTTGATTTAAATATTTTGTTAATTGAGGAGAAATAGCTATAGAAATCTCTGATGGTCATCATGGTGGTTGTAATTGAGTTAAATGTCTAGACTTTTTAAAAATAATATTTAAGTTTTTCTTTAATATGTAAAGAACTGTAAATTTATGCATTACATGAAGAAAAAGGAAGCTATACTTTTGCAGCGGGCACATAGCGACACTCACAGTGTTTGCTGGGTAAAAATTAAAAGCATGTACTCTCTATGTTTGATGTGCACTTGCATTGTAGTTCGGTTCAGTAAGTGTTTCTACTCTCGTGGCTGTCAGTGTGACTCTGGAAGGAGACACCTGGGTTTTAATCCACCTGTGTGACCGAGTGTTTACCTCTCTCTGTTCTAGTTGCCTCATCTGCAAAATGGAGGCAATAATTCTTATTTTGTAGACTGTTTATAAAAATATTAAATGAGTTTAATACTCGATGTGTTATAATAGCTAATAATATGACTACTTTCCTGTAAATCAGTATTACCTGCCTGTATATTCTATTTCTGAACCTCTTGTAGTCTTTATAAACGTCTTTGAAACATATTCACCAGTAATCCAATAACTTACTTCAAACTAAAAGGCATGCAACTTGAAAATCCAAATTCTTCAGGTTGCTTTCAGAAGAATCTACTGTCTTTTATATTTTTTACCTTAGTTTGTCATAAAAACTGAAATAATATAGTAAGTGCATTTAAACTTAACGATTTGCCTTTTGAAGTCATTTCGTTGTACTTAACATTCTTTATATTTTATTTAAATTCAATTTATATTTTAAGGCAGAGTTTAAAATGTAACTGAAGTTTTTTTAAGTAGCTGGTTGGTTGGACTTGTTTAAAACCTATTCCCTTGCTTTCTAGTTTGTTATTTAAGTTGCAATTCAAACCACGTTGCAGATAAGTGATTTAGCATGGGCACATAGAAAACTCCAGTCTGTGACTTTTTTCAAGTTTGTAATTTTTTCCCATACATACATTCAGCTTTCCTTCCTCCTTCGCTCTCTCCCCCAATTTCCTTCCATCCACCCAAAAACATTCCCTGTGCCAGGCATTACCATGTCTCTGGGGATAATGTAATTAATTTAAAACATGTGAATAAAATGAATACCCATGTACTAAAAAATCAGCCTGAGAAATACTCAACTGATTTTCAAAGTTAAAAAAAGTTCCTGTGTCCATTTTCTTTATTTTTTGATTGTCCTTATTTTGCTTAAAGCTTAAATGAAATAATAAAACATTTTAAAGTTTTAACCAATACATTTTTAATGTGAGGTAATAGAACCCTTAAGAGAATAACTGAAAGTAGGGAAATTTAATATTATGCATTCCACAAGCATGCGGAGGTCATGCGTGCTAAGTGCTGCAGGGAACACAGAGCCAGAGACCTCCCTGAACTGACATTCAGCATCATTTCAAATCATTTTTCCAATTAACCTTTTTCCTGTACCTTGTCCAGTAAACAGAATGAGAAGCTATATAAAGGCCTATAATATTATAATGACATAGCTCTGTATATTTGCAATTGATGAAATTTTTATTTTTTGGACTTCATCAATGTGTAGAGAAATGTACAGGTGAGTTTATGTATGTTGGCAGCGTATAAATCTGTGTTAAATGTGCTAGTTTTGTGGTCAAGGGTGATTTGAAAGGGACCTGCTTCTTAATGATTTCATTGGATAATAGAATATTGAAAAAATGAAGATATTTAAAGAGCTACATTTTTATGAATGTTTTTTTAAATATTGAGTACTTCCTATGTATTAGGGCTATGGGAGAGTCTTTGCATACGTTATGTCATTTAGCGTTCAGGAAAACTCTGCAACAGAAGTGGGGAACTTGCTCATGGAGAGGTCATGTTATTAAGTGGCAGAGCCGAGATCCAAGCTCAATTCTGTCTGATCCTAGAACCCATTTTTTATCTACTTACAGTAGTAGTTCACAGACTTGTGAATTTCATGAACTGATAACATAATTTTTGTTAAGATGGGAGAATGACATCCCCTTTTATTTTGCTAAGAACATTATAAATAATATTATCATTTCATTTCAGTAAGATGGTTGGATACTCTGAATGTAGTAAGACATCATCTTAACATAAAGGACAGTCTTTGAAATAGGATAAACTTAGTTCCATGAAAAACTAATTTTAAAGAGCTGTACACGTCTCCTACTGCACTGAACCACTGCCCTGCTTGTTCCATCCTTTACAACTTTATCCTCCAAAGCAGCTTTTGCTCAGTTGTGGAAGGGCTTCCCGAAGGCTGGTGATAAATGAAGAACATCATGGATGTAGAGATAAACTTGAGAACCTAGAAATGAGAGGCTGTTTTGTAAGCATCAAACTCTATTTTTCATTTGGTACATTTTGCCTGTATCTACTATGCCAGACTCTGCGAAGATACCATGTGTGCGATTTGTGTTTATTCACTAAATGAGTTTGTACTATTACTAGGAACGGTTGAATTGCTGAAGTGAATATTAAGGACATTTTCAACTTTCCATATTCCATCTGTCTTTCATGGAATAGTGACTGGAAACATGAACATACGGCATTGCATTTTTCTTAAAGACAGGAATTGAGAAAAACTGGCTTTACTAGAGAAGTCACAGAGACTCATGTAACTATTTATGAAAGGATCACATGTGTGTGTGTGTGTGTGTGTGTGTGTGTGTGTAGAGCCCCTTTACCACGTGACAAAATGTGGCTTCAGTACAGCTTATATGCAACTCAGCTTACTTATCTTTGTGATATACCTGAAAGTTCTGACTTGATGGTAGGGGACCCAGGAAAATCCTAAAACTCACTTTATTTCCCTTATACCACAATAGTTTAATGTCCCCCCAAGATAATCTTTCTCTAATATTATGGGGGACGGTGAGGAAGGCTGTTTTCCTCTAGTGTCAATTATAAGAATAACTTAGTTTGAAAGGTATAGACACACAGTTAAATACCTATCCATTTTTTAGAGCAGCTATATAAATTACCTTAAGGATAGGAGATATATTTCTAGTTGATAAGAAAAATGTAAAGACTAATACTAGTTAAAATACAGTCATCTAGTTTTATAAGAGTGACAACAAAAACAAAATATAAAGCAACCATTGCATTGTAATGAATCTTGATTTTGGTTGTTGGATCTCTGAGTCCTCCGTGGCCCTGGCAGTCGTCTGTTAGCAGTGTTTTCTGGGTGTTTTCTGTGTGCAGAGACCTTCGTGAGGTGTTTTACCTCATTTGACCTCTGTAGTTTGCAGGTTGAATTTTAAAAGGCCCAAAATATTTGTTCCTCGTTCTTGGAAGACATGTGAATATTATTTCTAGTATTTTTTTTTCCTAACAGTACTTTCCCAAAGCCCTGATAGCTTAGTTCTTCTATCATATCAATCAGGTAAACAGGAAAATAAAATGATTCATATTTAGCATTTAGAGAAACCTCCAAAATACTGAGTGGGTCTGAAATCTGCTAATTGCTAGATTTCTTCCAATTTTTACTTGATGAAATGTGAATTGATTAAATTTTCTGTCAGTCCTGCTGGTGTTCACAAATGAAACAACGAATTAGATGAGAAAGTCCTTTATTTAGTCAGGGAATAAATGCTAAAATTTTATAGCAAAAAATGACTTACTCCTATCTGGGACTTAAAAGCCAAAGGGAATGACCTGTTTGTCTTCCTAATGGCTGTGAAGGATGAGAAACGTAAATATTAAATTTAAATTTGAGAGCTGGGTTTTGGGATGTAGCTTTCTCCTTGAATTATTCTAAGTGACGTCTCTCCCTCTCTCCGTATATACTTTCAAAAAGTTTGTGCTCTTCCCTTCTTTCTTTCCATTTTTCTTTCCCCTGCCATCTTGTGCGCATCGATCTGTTCTAGGAGTATGTGCTGCCTGTGTTCTCTGTTCCACACTCCCTGTGATAGGTGATAAAAAACAGGCCCCAAATCTCTGCCTGGTCCAGAACTGATCTCCCTCCGTGATACTGATTTAGTGTTGCAACTCCATCCTGTAGAGCTTGAGTGGGCACCCATAAGATGCGAGGTTCCGATTCCAAAGATGCTGCCACCTTAAATTCTGCTTGCATGCTAGTTCTCCACACTCAGGGTGAGAGTCAGGTGGGTCAGCTCAGATAGGAGGCTCATGTCACTGCTGAGGAGTCCCAAGCAAAAGGCTCCTGCCTCCTTACGGGCCTGCTGGCTGGGGCCCACAAAGGCTGGGTGTGGAAAAGTACTGAGTCAAGGCGGAGAAAAGTGCCTCAGCTGAATGGAGGCATCTGGACCAGAAACGAAGATGCGTGTATGAGCGCGGCTGGCCCAGGGGTCTGCGGAGCGCGAGTCCTCACTACAGATCCTTCCTGAAAACTGCGGCACGCCGACTGTGCAGGAAGTCTGCTGCGGGGTGGGCTGCAGCTCTTCCCTGAGAGAGCCTCCAGGCCTGTGTTCAGACCTGAAAGATCACACAGAGGATTGGTCCCGGAGCCAGACTCCTCAGTGGTGGCGATCAGGATCGATCACCCCAGTCCGTATAGAGGCTCCCTCCTTTGCCAGTTGACTCAGAGGCATGAGATGTGCAGAGTGGCTGGGCGGCAGTCTTAACTTCCAGTTCAGTGGAGTCATTGTGTCTTACGGTGAACACATTCCTCCCTGTGAAATTGAGAGCTCTTCACCAGGACCAGCAGAGCATAAGGTTTTGGGGACAGTAAGTGACCATTTTGGTAGGAGATCACTAGTAGTGACAGTGAGTGGTGCCATTCCCTGTCCCCCCTTTCATTCCTGGACCCATGAATCCTGGCTGTGGGAGAAACAGCACCATATACTGGATGCTGCTTTAGGGCATATACAATGCCCCGCGGCACATTGCTCCAGCCCTGCAAAATGTCCTGTCTAGCTGCTGCTAAATCTTCAAATGCCATTTTTCTGTTCTGTTAAGCCAACTAACTGTTTCCGGATCGTGAGGACATGGTTTAACCACAGAACTGCTACGCCACATTTGCTGTGCAGTAGGTTTCTTGGAGGAATGCTGTGTGGAATACCTTGACCGTGATTACATTAGGGTCTTGTGTGGATAAGACAGGGTAAGCTCCTCCTCTCAAGATCTTTAACTTTAATCTCATGTTTTGCCATTTAAGGTAATAGTCACAGGTTCCAGGTATTTGATGTGGATGTCTTTTGGAGGACTTTTTTTTTTTGCCTGCCATACTGTCTGACTCTTTCACTTATGAACTATTAAGCAGCAGTAAGATTGAGAGGAGGCAGAGAACAGGTGTTAAAGAATACGGGATCTGAAGGCACGTTCATTTGTTTTGAAACTTAGCTCAGGTACTTATTTGCTGTGTAAGCCTTGGCAAATTGCCTAACTTCTTAATCTCTTTTCCTTTTCTATAAAATGGGGATAATAATTTATCAAAGGATTATTTCGAAGATTGAGTGAGTTACTAAATGGAAAGTGATTAGCTTAGTGTCCGGCACATAGCAGGCACTTTAACAAATGTTGAGTAATTCTTTTATGAGCAGTTGGCTCAAAAAAGTTTCACATAAATCGAGCAGCTGTGGAGGCTGATACTTGGTGGTAGATACATTGGATGTGTTTTGTTTGTATTTATGAAAGTTCGTTGTGTTATTTGTCACATGAAATAGTGGTAAGACACACAGGAAAACATAGTTGATTGTGTTTGGGTGAGGGAAATCTGGTGGTAGTGTGACTTCTCAATATATCTGTGTTTATATTGTTTTAATTTTTGAATGTATAGCAATTTGAAAAGGGCGGTTAAATAAAGGAAGTTTAAGAGATAAAAGTTTGTAAATAGAGGATCATCTATACTTGTCATGATTACAAGACAAGCTAATGAAAATCCCTAAAGAGTAAAATTTAGCTTTTTTTTCGTCTGTTCCTATGACTCATGAATCATGAATCCATGTTGTCTCCTTTGGTATATAGTGATTTTTGTCCTTTGAGTTGAGTCCAATTTTTATATTCAGTACTTTTTTCTCTACAAATCTTCCATTTAAGTTTCACTGGTTTTTTAAATTGTGCTTTTAAACATAGGTAGATTTATTTTATTTAGATTTGATAATTAGATCATTTGATAAGACAACTGTACCTTAGAAAAATGTACTTAATTTGAAATACAGTCCTTTAACTTATTAAATTGTCATAAAAGTCATATTTATAATAATTTAAAACATATGCTTCTGCATACTTAAGAAGCTCTAACCATACAGTTTTTATTTTTCCATTGGTTATGCATTAACCAACTAAATTGACACTTTAGTTGTAATTCCTCGACTTTTCATTGTATGGCACTGTATTTCTAGATACCCTATTAAGTCCTGTAATGACTACTCAAACAGCCCACAGGGAGAAATGTGCTGTTGTGGGGAACACCTGCATTAAAATATTAGCGCTTTACTTCAAAGTAGAGCTTTTTATTTTGGACAACATTTTCACAGTTAGTTTATGTAAGTCCACACACGCCCTGTGGGTCAGGCAAAGCTGCTGTTATTTATCTTCATGTGTTCTTACTGTTTACTTGCTTCAGTAAAAGGTATGGACCACGTTTCTGCCATCCTTAGATTTCTATTAATAGTATCTAGCATATTGTTGGTGCTCAAAAATAATTACTGAATGTACAAAGAAGTGTATAGTTGGATAGAGAGAGAAGGAAAATCACTACAATCACATTTAGTGGCAAGCTTGTGTGGCAAGTAAATGAAATAGTCAGAGTTAGAAAGTGTGTTTTTCGACTTCTAGTCCAATGTTCCTCTCAGAACAACTGACTGATTCTTTTTTTCTGCTTTAAATATGAGATCAGTTTAGAGCTACTCAAATACTTTGTGCCAAACAGAATAAATTAATGCTCAGCCCAGGTAAGCTTTAGCGCTTTTGTTCATCAGTAGAGCAAAGCAAATTCTCAAACCTTAAAATCCTCAAAGCTGCCCCATGTCTTATTCCTATCTGTCTCAGTGAGTTCGTGCTGCTATAACAAATACCATGGACCGGGTGACTTAAACAGCAAACATTTATTTCTTACAGTTCTGGAGGCTGAGCACTCTAAGATCAAGGTGTTAGCTGATGCAGATTCTGGTGAGGGTCCTTCACCTGGTCTGCAGATGGCTGCCTTCTTGCTCACATGGTTGAGAGAGAGAGCCTTTCTCTCTCTTCTCTGATAAGTGCACTGATTTCTCTCTCTCCACCTCTGCCCCCCTCCCACAGTGGGGATTAGGGCTTCAACATACGAATTTTGGAGGCACACAAACATTGAGTCCATAGCACTATCCTTCTGTGAAAGCATGCTGAGGTTCCAGTTGGTATTAGATGGCCCAAATTGTTCTTCTCGATAGGGAACATTTAAGTTCGCAACTGAATGTTTTTGTTTTTATGAGTGCTAAGAGATATGGCAGGTTAGAACTGAAACAGATAACAGATTTTCTTACCTCTTATTTCTCTCCATGGTGTCACCATAATGGATCTAAAAAAGAAATTAATATTTATTTGTATCATCTATCTTTCTAACTTAATGTGCTAAATATTAAAAATAATTTAATGGGTCCAAAATTGAACTTATCATCTTCTTTCTTATTAGGTAGTTATGCCGTACATATAGCTAGCTACCCAAGCTTAAATATTGGGACTCATTTTTATTCTCATTCACCACTCACTGTCACAATCAGTCAACTAAACAAGTCCTGCTGGTTATGTTTCTCAAATATTTCTCAAATGCATCCCCATTTCCCAATAGGAACATTATTTTTTCCCTAAAATTAACTGTCTTCATTAAAGTCAAATAGATGTTTCAAAAACTCACAATAAACTTACGTGAGCTGGAATACAAGGCATTTGATCATCTAGCCTATTTACTAATAGCCTATTTACATCTAGCCAGCCTCACTTCTGCCTCTTTGCCTTTTGTTTTAAGTTCCAGCAACATCAGACTATCCGTAGTCCCATGCATGCTCCATGCCCTTCTTGCATCCCTATCTTCTCATGCTGTGATCTCTGTCTGGAAATTCCAAAAACACTTACTTAATTTATTCTCATTAAGATGCACTTATGTCATTTCCAGAAGACATGTCTGACCCATTCCTTCCCATGCCTCTCTCTTGAGTCCAGGATTGGGTTCATTTATTGAAACATTCATTGATTTAAATATTTATTGAGCACCTACAATGGCCAAGAGCTATTCTAGGTGGTTGAGATACATCAGTGAACAAAAGATTTCCTATCCTTGTGATTCATATATTCTAGGAGGAGAAACAGACCAATAAAGTAAATAAAAATAAATTATATAGCATCTTCAAAAGTTATAGAGTGCCATGGGAAAAATGCTCAAGTAGGATAGCACGAGGAAGTGAGGAGCATCAGGAGTTGGGTCACTGGGGACTAGGAGACAGCAATATTAAACACTGTGGAGCCCTCATTTGAGAAGGTGATGTATTTAACAGTGACTTGAAGGAGGTGAAGGATTTGTCACATAGATACCTGAGAAAAGAGCATTATTCCAGGCAGAGACAGGAGCCAGCACAAAGGCCCCAATGTAGAAGCATGCCTGGTTTGTTCACGGTCAGAGAGGAAGGTCGTAAGGGGAAGGCCATGTAGGGCGCTGTAAACCATTGTACAGACTTTGGCTTTTACTGTGTCAGACGGGATGTGTTGGAGGATTTTGAGCAGAGGAGTGGCAGGACGTAACTTGTTTTGACAGGGTGTTATATTGAGACCAGACTGTAGATACATGCAGGTTAAGCAGTTGGAAGGCTATTGCAGTATCCAGATGAAAGACGGTGATGGCTTGAATGAGAATGTTGGCCATTGGGAATGTGAGATCTGGTCATATTTTGGATGTTTTCTGAAGTTTGCAACAACAGGATTGCCTAATGGTTTGGCTGTGAGGTATGAGAGAAAGAGAGGAGTCAAGGATGGCTCTGGAATTCTCACTGTCTTTCTCCCTAATCCCATACATCTTACCAGTCATCGAATGTTGTCAGTCTGCCTCTTAATTATAACTCTTTTATTTTTTTGTCTTTTCTCAACTACATTGCTGCTATAGCTGACTAATGGGCATCCTTGGCTTCAATCGATTCTGTCCAGGGAGTAAGAATCATTCTGAAATGCACATCTGCTTCTATCATTCCTGAGGTTAAAACCTCAGTGTACCTCCATTTGGTAACAAAGTCTAAAGTCCTTAGCAAGGCATGGAATATCCTTAAACTTCCCTCTGCTTATTTTGAGAGCCTTATCTTCCACTCCTTTCACATGCCCTTTATTATCCATGATTTCTGAATTTCCTAAAGGGTTGACTCTCCAAGCCTCCTTGGGAGGGTATACGCTGTTCCTTCTATCTAGAATGCCTTTTCTGTCTTGTCTGTTAGTGGATTACAAGGCCAAATTTGGGTGTCCATTTATGACAACCTTCTCTTACCTTAATATCTAACCTAGTCTGGTGCTTTTCTTCTTTTTCCTATAGACCTTGTACACAGTTGCTGTACTTCTCACTCCAGCGATTTTTAGCTGTTTGTGATCTTTGACTCCACTGTGAACACCTTAAGGGAAGGAGCGGTAGTGTTATTGTGTCATTATCCAGCAGAGACCCAGTACACATGTAGTTGCCTTTTAGGCAGTTGAAACATTGAGGCAGAAATGGGTAGAAATCAATTGGAGATGGTGATTTTTATATTATTTACATAAGAATAAAAGTAGAAAAAGAGTTTGGTGACCAAAAAGGCAAATGTATTCAGTAGGAAAGACTTGAGTTATAAGCGTAGTTTTCATGGCAGCATGAGGACCATAGGAGATGGAAGAGTAGCAGGAGATGAGTGAAGGTTGTTTGGGGCCAGATCAAGGAGGTGCTTCAATACCTCAAGCGTGTTTCATGTGGTTTTGAAACAGATCAAATACTTTTTTAAAAAAATAAAAATCTGAAACAGACTATTGTCCTTTTGGTTAAAATGGACTTTGCTGCTATCCTGTTTCATTGTGTTGTAGCATTCACAAAAGAGAATCTATAAAAGTCAGTAATATTTGTGGATTCTTGCAGCCAGAGGAGGGACAGGGGGACAATTAAAGATTTTCCCTTTAAAAATTATCTTAACAGGCTGGGCGCAGTGGCTCACGCCTGTAATCCTACCACTCTGGGAGGCCGAGGCCGGCGGATTGTTTGAGCTTAGGAGTTCAAGACCAGCCTGAGCAAGAGCGAGACCCCGTCTCTACCAAAAATAGAAAGAAATTAATTGGACAGCTAAAAATATATAGAAAAAATTAGCCGGGCATGGTGGCGCATGCCTGTAGTCACAGCTACTCGGGAGG
>CAUYSK010082172.1:0-10941 GCA_963575035.1 Avahi laniger
CACTCTGGTTTTTAAAATAATAATTGCACACAAATAAATGGCAGAGGATAGGCAAATCTGTTTAGAAGAATTCCAAATGACTTATGTAGATACTTTGCTCTCAAGAAGGGACAGCTTCACTCCCCATTCCTTAAGTGTGGGCTGACTTCCTTTCAAAGAATACAGTATGGAAAGGAGGGGAAAATAGTTAGGTTTACAGTGGAGAAACTTGACAAACTACCTCAACCAGGTGGTCAAGGTCAATATGAACAGTGATAAGTCATGTTGCTAGTACATATCCTGATATGAAGTGATCGAAATGGCTCTTCATCTCTATATTTTTCCTCCCCAAAACCCATATCCCAGTCTAACCATAAGAAAACGTCAGGCCAGGCTTGGTGGCTCACAACTGTAATCCCAGCACTTTGGGAAGCCAAGGCAGGAGGATCACTTGAGGCTAGGAGTTTGAGACCAGCCTGGGCAACATAGTGAGACGCCATCTCTACAAAAAATTTTTTTAAAAAATCAGCTGCGCATGGTGGCGTGCACCTGTAGTCCCAGCTACTGGGGAGGCTGAAGCAGGAGGATTACTTGACCCCAGGAGTTTGAGGTTGCAGTGAGCTAGGCTGACACCACTGCACTCTAGCCTGGGTGACAGAGCAAGGCCGTATCTCAAAAAAAAAAAAGAAAAGGAAAACATCAGACAAATACCATTCAGAGGTCATGCTACAAAATACTTGAACAGTACTCAAACCTGTCAAGGTCTGCAAAATCAAGGTAAGTCAGAGAAACTGTCATAGTCAAGAAGAGCCCAAAGATATATGACAACTAAATGTAATATGGTATCCTAGGTATCCCGGATGGAATCTGGAACAGAAATAGACATTAGGGCAAAATAAGTATGGGCTTAATTTAAAAAATAGTAATAATTCCTTTTCAAGTTCCTCCTTTATGTGAATTTTTAAAAATCAGGGGGGTGACAAGTATGCAAAATCAATGCTCACTTATTATGGGTACCTAGAGGCAGAATTATTTTTTAGGGTTGAGTGCCTGAATTGGGTTAAGGCATGTGTCCCTAGGGTTTATAAATATGGGCATGAAAACCAGCACTCTCCCTGGGCAGGTGGAATGACATAAACAACCGAGGAGTTGGTGTGGATGACTTCTGAGATCCTTCCCAACTCTAAAACTCAACAACTACTACTACTATTTACATGTGCCTGTTTCTTGCAAGTCACCATTGCATAGGTCATCTCATTTGACCCCAGGGAGACAGACTGCCTTTAACTGTGCCCTCTTACCTCCTGCCACTTACCTTTGGAAAGTTACTTTATCTCTCTGAGCCTCTATCTTCTCATCTATAAAATGAGAATAATAATAGTTACTTCATCCATTATTGAAAGGATTAAGTGAGAAACATTTCTAGGCCTGGCACATAGTAGATGTTAAGTATGTATTAATTACCTTTTCTGCTCTGCTTGCTCTTCTCTCTGTGCCTCTGTTTTGTTTTGTTTTTGTTTTTGTTTTTGTAGACAAAGTCTTGCTCTGTTGCCCAGGCTAGAGTGCAGTGATGTCATCATAGCTCACAGCAACCTCAAACTCCTGGGCTCAAGGGATCCTCCCGCCTCAGCCTTCTGAGTAACTAGGACTATAGATGTGCACCACCATGCCCAACTAATTTTTCTATTTTTTGTAGAGACAGGGTCTTGTTTTTCCCAGGCCACTCTCAAACTCCTGGCCTCAAGTGATCCTCTCACCCTAGCCCCTCAAAGTGCTAGGATTACAGACATAAGCCGCCACGCCCAGCCTCTCTCTGCCTTTAAGAAAGTTTAGGTTTCCATAGAGAAAGGACACAGAAGTTGGAATCAAATAACCTGAGTTCAAGTCTTAGCTCTACCAGTTACTAGTTGTGAGACCCAGTTTATTAAATAACTCTAAACTTTCATTTCTTCATCTTATACATGTTTTTATCCTTTATTTCTAGCATAGTTTCCTATGCACAACAGGCACTTAATGTTTAATAATGATGACAGAGAGTCTTAAATTTATATCCCTAGTATTATACACCCCTTCCCCCATACACACACACACACACACACACACACACACACACACACACACACACCCCTGGCTGTTCCCGTTGTATACCACTCTCTAAGTGGAAATGTTTAGCTGCATGTCAGAGAAATGGGGTCATGTAGAGGATTCTAACAAGTGTCTTAGAATCTGATAGTCCTGAGTTCAAATCTTACTCTGCCACTTGCCAACTATGTAAAATTAGGCAAGTTTTCCTTATTTTTAAACTAGGATAATGCCTACCTCATAGAATTTTTGTAAAGATTAAATGGGATCAAATGATGTAATGTGTATCAATATACTTGGCACAACACTCAGATAGTAGTAGTTTACATTTTATTTTATCCTTTTTTTTTTTTTAGCAACAGGGTCTCACTATGTTGCCCAGGCTGGTTTCAAACTCCTGGGCTCAAGCAATCCTCCCACCTCAGCCTCCCAAGTAGCTGGGATTTACAGGAGTGAGCCACCATGCCCAGCTGTAGTTTATATTTTCAATCCTGCCCCAGACATGTCTGTAACTAGACTGTTCATCTTCTCTCCTGGCACCTCCTGTCCCATATCCCCCAGACTTCCTTGCCTCCATCAGTGGCATCATCCCTCTCCCAGGCCCTAGGCTGAAAATGCTGTAGTCCTTCTGGACGGCCCTTACCTTCATTCCCAAGTCTAGGCAGGCAGTTACCATGGGCTGACAGCTTTTCCTTCTGAATACCACGTGGTCTTCCTGCCCCCACCTTTTCCATTCCCGCCATCTTTACTCCAGGCCTTAAGTCTGGATTACTCCAGCAATACTTCTTTCACTCATACAATCAGTAAATATTTATTACAAACCTACTAGGAGCCAGGGACTAATCTTAACTCCAGTCTCTCCCTTCTCTCACATCTCATCATTGCCAGATGGACTAATCTCATTTAGTCACCACTGTTAGATTATCACGTCAGCGCAGAGCACTTCAGTAGCCCCCTAATTCCTACCACATCTGGTCTACATTATTTTGCCTGTCTTCCTAAAACCTCTAATAGTCTAACTTTGCCACACTTACCCAACTTTATTTCCCACCATTCTCCACACAAACTGTCCTCAGGCAGTTCTCCTCTTTCTCCCAGGAAAATAACATCCCCGCTGCTGCCTCCAAGGCCCTCACCCTTGCTGTCTCCCTCTTCAGAATGCCTTGCCTCTCCCCTCCGCGGGTTGAACGCTGTGACTGCCTTGCGGTCCATATCAAACCACTCCTGCCATGAAGTCTGTCTCGACCACTTTGGTCCTCGCCGGTTTCTCCCCTCTGGTCCTTCATGGGTGGTCATACACACACATGTCGCTAAGCTTGTTGATGTCGCAGTAAGCATCATTCATCATTTAAAATTGTTCTTATACAGTCGTGGAACTTCATCCTTGCCACTTTCACACGTACCACCTCATTTACGCCTCTCAGCAGCTCTGCAACATCGGGAGTGTTTTTTAAAAATGAGAAAACTCAGGTCCAGAAAGGTTAAGAAACTTGGCCAGGGTCTTGCAGTAAGTCAGCAGCAAAGGAGTACTTGAATTTGGGTTTTCCTTCTCCAAGTTCAGTGCCTGGTTCCAGATGCCACAGCTGCCAATATTGTGTCATATGTGTCCCATCAGCAATACACGTAAGGTGACCAGAAATCCTAGTTTGCCCAGAAATGTCCCAGTTAACTCCTCTTGCCCTGGTTTAATTATTAATATCACCCCTTTTACTCTCAAAAGCGTCTTGGTTTGAGTGATAACTGATAAAGTCACCTGAGCTGTATGGTAAACCCAGAGTTGGTTTTCAGTAAATGCTTGACTTGGAGATTCTTATGTTTGCTTTTATAATCCTATTTATCTTGTTTGTGTGTGTGTTGGCAGCTCTATGACCTGATGACAATGGCTTTCAAATATCAAATATTGCTGTGTCCCCGTCCCAAGGATGTACTGCTGGTCACTTTCAATCATTTAGATGCCATCAAGGGATTCATCCAAGACTCCCCGACCATCCTGCACCAAGTAGATGAGACTTTCCGGCAGCTGGCAGAAGTAAGAGTATCATCGGTTTATCCCCTCTCAGCCCCAATACTTGTCCTCATCCCTTTGTTAAGAACAGGCAGATTCTACGGCAAAGAGAACAGATTGCGGAATATCAAAGCCTGCCATTCTCCAGAAGATTATATAAATCTACAAGTATCCATTTTGGTATTATAATAGGCACTATCATCTTACGCCCTCCAGCTGTTGCCTTCAAAACTGGGAAAGCCATTTTCTCCTCACTGTTCTGAAAGTGAGTTGGTTGCAGATGTTCTGCTAAATCTTGCAGAGTAGCCTGTCCAGGTCTGTGGAGAATGGGAGAGAGGAGGCGTACACCTGTGCAGGTGTGGCATAACAGGGCTTGTCCCCAGTGAGGGAGCCGTGCTGGCTCCCCTGTGGCCCTCCTGCCCTAGCAGCCGAGTCCTCTCCTTGCCTACCTGGTTCCCATCCCTGAGCACCCGCCTACCCCTTCCTGTCCGCACTACTCATCTCACTCCTGAAAGGGAAGTGTTTCTGCTTTGCCTTTGGCAGACATACGGCGGTCTCTCTGCTGGGGAGTTCGGGCTGATCCGGCAGACGCTCCTCATCTTCTTCCAAGACCTGCACATCCGAGTAAGTGCATGGGCAGCCTCAGGAACCCCCTGCATCTGCTGTGCCAGGGGAACAGGGCGCCAGCCATCAGGGCAGACGAGGGCAGAGATTTTGCCCAGTTAGTGTTGCCCACAGGGTTTCATTCTCTGATGATAAACACTCTGATAATAAATCTTTGCAGTTTTTAAATTTCTTTTCTTTACTTTTTATTTGTTAGTTTTTAGAGATGAGATGTCACTCTGTCACCCAGGCTGGAGTGCAGTGGTGTGACCATAGCTCACTATAACTTGAACTCCTGGGCTCAAGCGATCCTTCCACCTCAGCCTCCTGAGTAGCTGGGACTACAGGCATGTGTCGCCATGACCAGCTTATTTTTTTTTTAATTTTTTGTAGAGACAGGGTCTTGCTATGTTACCCAGGCTGGTCTCAAACGCCTATCCTCAAGCGATCCTCCCACCTCAGCCTCCCAAAGTGCTAGGATTACAGGTGTGAGCCACTGTGCCTGGCCCCAGCAGTTTTTAAATGGACCAAGGAAGACCATGATGACACCATTCTTTCCCAGTTACATGATGAGTTTCTTTGAAATGTGGTTCCTTCCCTTGCTTCTCCAGAAGAAACATGCTCTCAAGTCACCAGCCTGATCTCAATTCTAAAACCTTTTATAATGCCTCATCCTCCTTGACCTCGCCAGTATCTGACACTGTCACTCTCACCTTTCCTGGACTTTGATGGCTCCATCCCATCCTGGCCTTCCCTTACCTCTTCCATCTCAATGCCTTTCACTCCTTCCTCTCCCTCCACCTGTCTCCAAATCTGCCTCTTGTTTCCACACACCTCCTGCTCTTTAGGAGTCTCTCTTCTCCCCTTGCCTGTGACTCCTGAGTCTAACCTCTACTCTAGCCTGGTCCACCCCTGCCTTCTAGGCCCACATCTCCATCACCTTGCTGAAACTCTCCAAAGGATGTTCACCAGTGCCCACAAGCCTACAACTTAATAGCTCTGACTAAATTAGTCTCCACAATTCAAATTCAAGTGCTGCTGCCCTGAATTTCCTTTTTTTTTTATTTTTTTTATTTTTTAGAGACAGAAGCTCTTTCTGTCACCCAGGCTAGAGTGCAGTGGCATCATCATAGCTCACTGCAACCTTGAACTCCTGGGCTCAAGCGATGCTCCTTCCTCAGCCTCCCGAGTAGCTGGGACTATACCATGACCAACTAATTTTTCTTATTTTGGGTAGAGACAGGGTCTCGCTCTTACTCAGGCTATTCTCAAATTCCTGAGCTCAAGCAATCCTCCCATATTGGCCTCCGAGAGTGCTAGGATTACAGGCGTGAGCCACCACAGCCAGCCCCAATTTTATTTTTAACTCTCATAAATTATTTTATTTGCTATGGATAGAGTGATAATAATATCAATATAATTTAGGGTATCTAATAGCCATCAATTAAAATAAAAATATATGATGTTATAGCAGCAAGGGGGAACTAAAATAAATAAATAAATAAATAAAGTGTAAGTACAAATTTCAAATATCAGTTTTGAAATTTTGAAAATTCTCCATCATACTGTTTTCAAGACTGTACACATTTGGGCATTATTTTATGGACTGTAGTAATGCAAATAGCCATATTGGTTTCTCAATTCTGACAAGATAAAATTCATTATAATGAAAAGCCTTTCCTAAGAATAAATTTATAACAAAATCGTTGAAGTGTACTCAACTACAAAATACATTAAGCTTTAATTGCTAAATGAGCAGGCTATGAAACAACAGAATGTTTACCAAGAGAACTAGGAACCCATAGCTTGACAATATTCTGCCACTGATCTGTAACATTGGGGCTGGTTTTCCAAGTCTGGTCTTTAATGGTATTTCTGCTCAGCTGCAATTTGTGATTGCCTATACAAATTTCCTCTGTTTTCAAAATAGTCTTAATAATTTTTAGATTTGTTAGCAAAAATGGCAACACTTACTCTATTTTATGGAATAAAGTGTTGCCTAATTTAAAAAAAAAAATTTGTTAGCAAAACCAACTAAATCAAAAAAACCCAGCTCTGCTCTAATAACCCCCTGTTCATTGTTTAACCAAAGCAAATACAAAACTGCTCAACCAATATCCAAGTCTCTGTGATATCACAAAACAATGTGAAATTGTCTTAATGTGGCCAAGGCTCTGACCTGTGTGCCGAGGCCTGACAGAATCTACACTGAGACAATTCCATTCGAAGTCCTGAATGCTAACTTACACCATCTAAATTCCCGACCCCTTCCGCCCTCTAGAACTCCTTCAGAGTTGCCTCCTAAAGGCTCCTCAGGCCATCCACCCTCTCCCTTACTCCCATTGTCATTCATGCATCCTTCCATCACGGACATGCCTCCTGTTCTTTCCATTGTTTCCACTGTGGGAAAACATCCTTCTATCTTCGCCTCTTCATAGAGTGTTCCTTACCCCTTCCACTCCATTAGCTGCTCTACCTGGAAACATTTCATCCCTGAAAACTACCCAGTGTGGCAAATGTTTATTGAGTGCTGACTGTATGCCAGGCACCGTTTAAGTGTTTGAGATACATAAATGACCAAGACAGAGTCTCTGCCTTGAAGTGGTTCTGTGCTAGTAGGAAGAGACAAGTCAGTTATGTTCTCGTACTGATAACTTTCAGGAAGATGGTAATACCTGTGTAAGGTAAGGTTATAGAGGGTAACTGGGATGGGATGTTGCATCAGACCAGCAAGAGAACTTTCTGTGATGATGGAAATGTTCTATATTTGTGCTGTCCCACATGGTAACCACTAGCCACATGTGGCTCTTGAGCTCTTTGAATATGTGACTGGCTGAGAAATTAAGTTTTTCATTTTATTTAATTTAAATTTAAATAGCCACACTTAACTAGTAGCTATTGTATTGGACAGCACATCTTTAGATGATAGCGCTAGAGTCAAAGACAGCCTTTCTGAGGAGAGACATTTAGTTGAGAATGTAACTAACAGAGATCTGAGGGAAGAGCATCTAAGCTGAAGGGACAGTGAGGTCAGAGCCCCTTAGCTGGGGAAAAGCACAATGTGTTCCTTGGGCAAAGAAGAAGCCAATGTGAGTAGAGCACATCTCCTAGGCAGGAGCGATGTGCAAAATAAACGTAACAACCTGTGTAGCATGGGCACTGACTAATCAGAACAGATGCCAGTCTTAAATAAACTGGACCCTGCCAGTTGACTTAGCTTTAGGCCCTAGGAAGGAGTTTATTCTAAGAGTAAACAGATGATACTGAGCATTTTAAGATGAGAGGTAACATGATGTGATTTATGTTCCAGAAGATGAACTATTTGGGGCAAGGGTAGAGGTAGGACAGCCATTGGGAAAGTATTATAGAAATCTAGGCAAGGCAGTGCGTTCAGTGGTCCCGTGGATCTGTCTCTTGCTTCAACAGTGTTTGGATGGAACAGACCCAGGGACTCCCTTTCTTTGAATCTACTAATAAAAAAAAGAAAAGAAAAAAAATCTAGGCAAAAAATGAGAATATTTGGATTAGGTGCCAGCAGTGGAGTTAGTGAGAAGTATTCACATTTGGGATATACCTTCGGGGCAAGACTGATAAGACTAAGAGGTTGGACATGGGGATGAAGGAAAGAAGAATGAAGAGCAGTTACTGAGTGTTTGGCCTGAGCAACTGATGGTGTCATTTACTGAGATGGGGAAGGACTGAAGGAAGTATCCTAGGGTAGAAAAATTAATAGTTCTGTTTGATTTGCCTACTAGACATCCAATAACAATGTCAAATACATAAATCCAGAGCTCAGAGGAGAGATCCAGGCAGGAATCATCAGCATCCAGAATAGAGATGGTATTTGAAGTCTGCTGGCCATTTGGCAGAGGCTGGTCATTCCCCCTCAGCTGCGGGCAGGATGTGAGAAGCAGGGTCAGCATTCTGCCCTCCTTTCCCCTCACTTTCAGATCGTTATTCTCACACTCTCGCAAACTCTGCCCAGTCTTGTAAGGTCACACCATCAACCATAACACCATCCAAAGCCCTATATCCATTACTCAACTGACTGCCAAGTCACTCGCCCGTGTTCACTGAGCAGTTAGATTCCTGACTCCCCTCTTCTTGGCCTCCAGAGTCCTGGCATCATCCTAGGGAAGATGAGTGATCGTGGAGACACCTCACCACTGCTCAGTGACCTGCGCTTCCTCTTTCCATGGGACACTTGGTTCCTGCCCTCAAGGAACTCATTAGAGAAGAGAAAAAAAGAGACCAGGTGCAGTGGTTCACACCTGTAATCCTAGCACTTTCGGAGGCCAAGACAGGAAGATCGTTTGAGGCCAGGAATTTGAGACCAGCCTGAGCAACATAGCAAGACCCCTGTCTTTACAAAAAAATTAAAATATTAGCCAGGCATGGTGGCACAGACCTGTAGTCCCAGCTACTCGGGAGGCTGAAACAGGAGGATAATTTGAGTCCAGGAGTTGGAGGTTACAGTGAGCTATGATGATGCCACTGCACTCTAGCCCAGGTGACAGAGCAAGACCTTATATCAAAAAAAAAGAGAGAGAGAGAAAGAGAGAAGGGAAAAAAAGCAGTAAGTGCCTCACAAATGTTTGGTTCTGAGATAGAAGAATGTAAAGAGAAAAGACTCAAAGGAGAGAGTGGTCAGTTTTACATAAGGATCAGGAAAATTTTCATAGAAGAGCTGGTATCTTTTATTTAATAAAATAGTTTTTACCAGGCCCAAAAGAAAGCAAGGGAAGGGGTTAAGAAGACACCCTAGGCAAAAGATGCCATTTCAGTAAAGGCATGTGGCGTGTAACTGCTTGGTGGGGGTGGGGAGTTTGGTCAAGCAATTGAGTGTGGCTAGAACAGGGCTGCAGAGAGGAACAAGGGCCAGGTGGGCATTATCTGGCAGGTGGCAGAAAGCCAACAAAAGGTTTTAAGCAGGACAGGAACATGACCAGATATGAGTTTAGAAGAGTGTCTTTAGCCGTATAATAACGGGATGAATTAAAAGCAGGCAGGTGGGACGGCAGAGCGACCAATCAGGAGGCTTCTGCAGTGGGCCAGGCAGGAAACGATGAAGGTCTGCGGTGGGGAGCAATAGTTGGGGTAGAGAAGAAGGGCCAGACACAAGGCATGATCACGAGATTGAGGCTTGGTGACTGAATAGATGCGGGCAGGTGATGGGAAGGGGACTCAGATTGCTACCTTGGTGGCCTGGTGGTGTCATTCACTGAGATTGGGAACTCCAGAGGAGGAGCAGTTTGGGCAAGAGAAAGATGAGCCCTGTGTGATGAACTGGAGGTGCATCCTCTGGAACCTGCAGGTGGGCATGTCTAACAGGCAACGGGATGGACAGGTCAGATGCCGAGGGAAGGGGGCGAAGTGGGAGTTCGAGGTCCCGGAACTATCAGCACAGAGGGGAGCACTGAAGTATGGACGTGGATGAGATCACCTGGGAAAAGACAGTGTGGAGAGGGAGGGAAAGGGCACAGGGGAGCCACACCTTCAGCTGAGGGCCAGCAGAGGGACTGGGCAGGCAGATGGCCCCAACAGTCATATCCAGCCAAGGCCAAACACAACACACACGTGACCTAAATTTGTACATTCCAGATCTACCATGCCACAGTTGACCTTATTAAAATTAGGCTCACAGAGAGTCCTTCACATATATATGTTTGTTAATATATATTCCCACTTCTCTCTCCAAATTTTCTTTCTCCGTTGCTATACACACCTCCCTCGGTCACAGAATCTCAAAGAGGTCATCCAGCAAATCCTCTAGCCAAACCAGTTTACACATTCAACCCAAAACATGGCCTGTGCCTGCTCATCTCTATTTCTGAGGTGTCTCCACACCCCCCTTCTTCCTGCAGGCCCAGCCACCACCCCCGTGCCTGTAGTCATTCTCAGCAAGCTACTATGCACCTGCCAGTTAGCATCTCTGTTTATGGTGGATGTTTTTTCCATTTTATGCTTGTGTCCTGTGTCCAGTTAGACTTGTCACACTAAGAGTATTAGCGACCATTCATTGAGCACTGATGATGTGTCAGGCTCTGCTTTTTACACATGATCCATCTGGTTTAGTTGTCACACTCACCCACTGAGTAGGTACTATTATTACCCTCAGTTTACCAAAGAGAAAATTAATACACTGAAAGTTTATGTAACTTACCCAAAACTCAGAGCCAACATGTGACCTAGCTGATGTTTAAGCCTAGACAGTGTAACATCAGTATACCAAACTGCTAGCTTACACGTTCTCATCACTTTGCGTTTTCACT
>CAUYSK010082173.1:0-82167 GCA_963575035.1 Avahi laniger
TGGATATATGTTACTGTACATTTGTTCGAGTCCATAGAATTTACAACACCAACAGTGGACCCTAAAGTAAACTATGGATTTGAGGTGATAATGACTGTAACAAATGTGACCCTCTGGGGAGGGCTGCTGATAATGGGGAAAATTACGCATGGAGTCAGGGGTATATGGAAAATCTCTGTAGCTTCCACTCAATTTTTTCTGTGAACCTAAAACTGGTCTAAAAAACAAAGTCTAGTGAAACTGAAAAGAGAGAGAGAGAGAGAGAGACACGCACACACATACACACACACACACACACACACACACAGATAACAGAAAAAAAAAAAAACTGTTCCAATTATCAAGATTGTAGAAAAAGTCCTGGCTTTAAAAAAAAAAACTATAATTTATATTTTGTCTTCCAAAATGTAGCTTTATTGTTTTAGGAAATGTGCTTCCTCTCCCAGAGAATAATAACTGCAACAACAATAACAATAGCATGATAAAATCAATAACTAACAATTAGTGAGAATTCTTTCTGTAATTACTCAATTTGCTTAGCATTTCTGTTAGGCACCATATACACACTTTTATTAAAGAAATTAAAACCTCCCAAAGTTCTACAGATTTAGTTATATTATTGTGTCCAATCACAGAGAGTAAACAAAAACTAAGATAGATCTTACCCTTACCATATTATAACGGCTAATGCATAATAGAGACTGAATGTACCCTGGGTAATCCACCTCCAACATCCGTACCTTCAATCACTGCACTGTAATGTCTCCATTTCCTCTCCTGTTGTCTTAGTCCATTCCTCCTGCTATGACTAAACTGGGTTATTTATTTAAAAAAACAGAATTATATTTCTTGTGGTTCTGAAGGCTGGAAAGATGCCAGAAGATTTTTTGTCTACTGTAGATCTGTTCTTCACTTATGGTACTTTCTACGTGTCCCTACATGGCAGAATGGGGCAAAAGAGCTCACTCAAGCCTGTTTTATAAGGGCACTAATCCCAGTCCTGTTCATGAAGGTGAAGCTCTCATGACTTAATGACTTTCCAAAGGCCCCAACTTTAAATACAGTCATACTGGGCATTAGGTTCTAACATATGAATTTTGGGGGGACACCAATCATCAGGCCATAACATTCCACCCCTGGCCTCCCAAAATTTATGTCCTTCTCATATGCAAAGTGCATTTATTTCATCCAATTGCCCTAACAATTTTAGCTTGTTCCAGCTCCAACCAAAGATTCTAAAGTCCAGTCTAACCTAAATATCATCTAAATCTGAAATGAGTGCAACTCAAGGTACGATTCACCCTGAGGCAGTTTGTTCTCCAGCTGTGAACCTGAAAATTCTAACATGTTATATACTTCCAAAACACAAGGGCGAGACAAGCATAGAATAGACATTCCCCTTTCAAGAGGGAGAAATAGGAAAGAAAAAAGGGATAATAGGTCCTGATCAAACCTAAAACCCAATAGGACAAATATGAAATCTTAAGGATCCAGAATAATCTTTTTTAACTTAAAGTCCCATTTTCTGTACACATTGAGGTTGAGGTTGGGACCTCCATCTCCAGGGTACTCTACCCCCATGACTCTGGTAGGTATAGCCTACATTGGAACTCTCACAGCTTGCAGTCTTATACCTGTGACTCTTCCAAGCTAAAGCTGCATGCCAGTGGCTCCAGCAGTCTGGGGTCTAGGGTGTGACCCTGCCTTCACAGCTCTGAGCATTGCCCTTACACGGACTCTCTGAAGTGGCCCCTTCCCCACAGTTTCACTAGGCCTTGCCTTAGTAAGGGCTCTCTGCAGTGACCCTGTCTCTGTGGCAGCTCTCTGCTTGAGCCCCAAGCCTCTCTGGGACATGCTTTGAAATTTAAGTGTAGATAGCTAGGCCCTCACAGCTCATGCACTCCCCACCCTGGTGGAAATGGCACCATATTGATAATGCCAAGATTTACCACCTGTACCTTCTGGAGGGGAAGCCCGAGCCACAGCTGAAATGGCCAAGGAGCACCAGAATGTGGAACGTGGAGCCTTGAAATTATTCTGCTCACAAGACCCTGGCAACCTGGGCCTGTGATGGGCAGGACAGCCTGGAAGTTCTCCAAAATGCCTTCTTGGTCATTATTTCATTTTCTTTATTTTTATTTTTTTTATTTCAGAATATTATGAGGGTACAAATGTTTAGGTTACATATATTGCCTTTGAGCCACCTGGGTCAGAACTACAAGCCTATAAGCATGTCCATCCCCCAGGGTCATTATTCCATTTTCTTGATACATAGCACAAGGCATTCAATTATCCATACTAATCCCCTTATCAAAGCGTTACTTGGTCACACCCTTGATATTCTCTCTCAAACACACTTTTTCATTCTTTACAACAGGGTCAGGCTGAGAATTTTCCATATCTTTAATCTCTACATCTACCACTCTTAAATTTTTTCTCTCTTCTCACATTTTATTATAAACATTCAGGAGAAACAATGCTTCACCCTCAGCATTTTGCTTAGAGATTTCTTCTGCCAAATATTCTATTTCATTACTTGAAAGTTCTACCTTTCACAAAGCTCTAGGACATGAACACAAGCATCCAAGTTCTTTGTCACTTTATAATAAGAATGATCCATCCTTCATTTTCCAATGCACGTTCCTCACTTTCATCAGAGACCTTATCAGAATGGCCTTTATAATCCATTATTTCTCTGAACATTCTGGATCATGACCACGTGGACAATCTCAAAGAAAAGGCTTTCTCAACAGCTTTTCTCATCTTCTGAGCCCTGATCACAATCACCCTTAAGACTCCTTTAATGGCATTATATCTCAAAACTCTTTTAGTTTCTACCCATTAACCAGTTCCATCCACTTTCGCATTTTTAGATATTTGTTATAGAAAGACCCCATTTCTCGATAGCAATTTCTGTCTTAGTCCATTTGAGATGCTAAACAAAATACCTCTAACTGGGTAATTTATAAACAATCATAATTTGTTGCTCATAGTTGTTCAGGCTGGGGAGTCCACAATCAAGTCGTGAGCAGATATGATGTCTGGAGAGGGCCCGTTCCTCATTCATATCACCTTCTATGTGTCCTCGCAGAGTGGAAGGGCAAACACTGCGTCCTCACATGGCAAAAGGGAGCAAGAGGGCTCACTCAAAGCCTCTTGTATAAGGGCACTGATCTCATTTGTGACACTGAAGCCCGTGTGACTTAATCACCTCTCAAACACCTCACTTCTTAATACTATTACGTTCGGTATTAGATTCCTACATACGAATTTTGGGAGGACACCAACATTCAAAAAATAATACCTGTGAAGTGCAAGTGTCATCATATGTGATTGTTACAATTGTCTGAGGTGATATCTCTGGAAAATTCTGTCACATATAATGTGCTTAAACTATTATCCTTCTCTGTTTCCTTTCCTGTCAGATATTCAGGCACATTATTATAAATTTGGGTTACTGAATGTGGTTGTAGTATAGTTTTATAATCAGACTCTAATGAGATACATATCCCTTAGAGTACATGACCTGAAGGTTTATTCATAGTTCCCTTGTTCATTGTTCCCTTGCTTATTAAAAAGTCTTTTTGAGCTATTTGATTATGATTTGTAAATTTTTATATATATTCTCTAATCAAATGTGTACAAAAATTGTTTCACCTCTTTACAAGGCTGATTGAGACTTCTGTATGGAGTTAGTATGTCTATTGTTACAATCCCAATCAGCTACTGAATTTTAATTAACTGTGTTTCTTGGTAGAAAAGGCTCTGAGACAATAGAATATGCCCTATGAGTCAATTACCTGAATTTTAGAATGGAAATTTTGATAAATCTATTTTGGCTACAAAGTAATTTTTTCCAATATTCATTGATCTTGAAATATTGTTGTACTTGTAAATATTGTTATTAAATGGAATAAGAAAGAAACAAAATCGTGTTAAATTAGCTGTAAGACAATGATGAATGATAATTAAAATGGCTCTTCAATATGAATTTCCTCTTACTCACCTGTATTAATTCCAAATTCTTATCATAGTTTCCATATACAAAAAGAAAACAAGAAATTATACTAGCATCTGAGAAGCTGAAAACTTCTGAGTTCAGGCATTTTAAAGTGTCATATAAAGAGTTTTGAATTTTATGTATTGATGAAATAGTTGCTACTATATTTTGCTAGATTATTTATTTATTTACTTATTCTTAAGATAATCTCCCTCTGTTGTCTAGGCTGGAGGGAAGTGGCCTCATTATAGCTCACTGCAACCTCAAACTCCTGGGCTCAAGCTATCCTCCTGCCTCAGCCTCCTAATTAGCTGGGACTACAGGCACACAGCACTACGCCCAGCTAATTTTTCTGTTTTCTTATAGAGATGGAGTCTCATTCTTGCTCAGGCTGGTCTTGAACTCCTGGCTCAAGCAATCGTTCTGCCTTGGCCTCCCAAAGTGACAGGATTACAGGCATGAGCCACCATGTTTCATTTAAGATTATTTTATTAGTTGTTATAATTAGATAATTTCTGCGTATCAGGAAGCAAGATTCTTAACTTACAAAATAAATATTTCTTAGAGAATTTTTTTTTACTTCTAGTATTTTCTTTCAAAAATGTTGTTTTTTGTATAAAGCCCTGAGAAAATTCTCACAAAGAAAAGTATTTTCTCCTGTCATGAACAAGATTCGAGTGCAATCCAAAACATGATTACTTGATGTTTATGATTTAGAAGATAGACTAATTCAGAGCAGTATATCAAAATCTTTAAAACAAGTCAAATGAAGATAATAAAGCCAGATTCAGTTTCAAGGCATACCAACAAGGAATGATTGATTTTAATAACTTTAGGAGACTATTATCATTTATGTAAATGTATTACTCCAAGAATATTAAACTAAAAAGATACACATTTTTATAGATATAAAAAATTATGTCTCAGTTAAATCGCTTGCCAACCAATAATATATCTCTCATCAGCTTTTTGTACTCACGAAAAATTGGTTTTATGTAGCTTTCTTTTACTATGATTGTTTTAGCTTTATTGAGGACAAATATAGAAAACAACTACATGTGGGATATTATTTGTGTTAATATAAATTAAATACTCATAAAAATATTTTCATAGCTAAAGATCAGGAAATATTTTCTTTATTCTAATGAATAGCTGGGCTTCCCTTCAATAGGTATGGAAAGTTAGATAAGATCCTGATTTTATATGATGCTCAGAAGAAATTTCTGAACTTTCTGACTTTGTTGAAGAATAACTGTCCATCATGTTACTACATGTTTTGTGACAGTTTTTTCTTTGACTGTCTTTTCAAAAATATCTGCACAGCAAAAGTCTTGGAAAAGAGTTAGTGTCTCACTCTTGGGCAAAAGATAAATTTGTTTTTTCCTGACCAGGATAATGAAGATAATGTTTTTTGTTTGTTTATTTTGCAAGGCAAAGGTTGAACAATTTTCCAGCATCCTCTGTATGAGATTTGGAGTTTTCTAAGTTCAAGATTACCAGCCTGTAACATACACCCATTATTTGGAAACATATCATGGGCCACTAGTCATCATTTTAAGGGAACTTTAGGGACAAGGAGAATGATGAGAACAAGAAGTTCTTATAGTCTAGGGTAATAAAGTTCTTTGGTTTTGACTCGGGAGTCTGGTATATTCTACAAGCATTTATGAAACTGGTAGGCTAACAACTAAAAAAATCTCACAATTTTCACAGTTTTTGACAAACTTCTCCCCTCATCTTGAATATCGTTTGGTCTTAAAATCATTTCTAAAATAATTTACATCATTCTAAGTCACTTTTGGAAGTAGATCATTTATTAATAAATGCAATATCAATGCCAAATGTACTACCATATCCAAAAGTCCTTCTTAGAGTTTATCTGAATCCCATGATTTATTATTTCATGAACTTTAAATCCCTGCTCCTTAGAGTGTAGGGGGGAAGATCTGTTCTCCTCTTTCAATTCTGCAGATATAATTTGATTTTTAAGCAAGAGAAGCAATATGACATAATCATTAAATGGAAAGATTCAGAAGCAAGAAATTCTAGGTACAAATTCCAGCTTTGAAACCTGTGTAATTTTGGGAAATCAACTCACTTTTATTGTACATCAATTTCTTCATTAGTAATTAAATGCTAATAAATCTCTTCATTGTGTATCAATTCCCACATTATCGTGTTATTATTAGGATTTTATAAATTTTATAAATTGACACATAAAGTTCTCATGTAAAACGATGTTCATCACATGGAAATTATTTAATATATAAATTGTTAACATTCATTAATTTAATATGATCACAGTAATTGGTAGAAGAAGAATAATAATCTAAAATTAAAAAAAACTATACTGATTTAAATAAGCATTTTCCAATATATCTTTCTGTATTTCTGACTGTAATGTTCATTTTCTGGGTGTTTTATGTGGTAGCCATTAGCTACTTATTATTAACTATCAGGAACTTATTTTTAAATTGTATATGCTGATATTAATTAATTCAAATTTAAATAGTAATATTTGTAGAGGAACTACTGTGTAGACACTGCATATTCATTGTACACATTATTTTGTATTATGATTTATTTTCAATACAGATTTTAAAATATAAATAATAAAAAAGCAACTTTTTAGCAAAATATGGTAAAATGTTGAAAACTGATACACTGGGTACTAGGTTTAGGACTTGTATTATTTTCTATACTCCTCTATAAATTTGTAATTTCTTAAACAAAAATGTTATTGTAGCTTGTCAAAGTTCTAAAATATGCTACGTAATTGATGTACTACTGAAAATAAAATTCTGTACTTCTGTCTTTCCCTCACAATAACCTATGGTAAAATGGTTAATATAGGACTACAAATAATTTATACTGTTATTTGGTAGAGCGCACTAATGAGTCTTTACATATATTTTAAAAACACATACAACTGCTTTGGGGCACCAGAGATTTCTGCTGCAGAGCAAAGATTATTGTTGATTATGATGGCATAGTCTTCACTGATGTTCTTTAGGATCATTTGAGGGAAGCAGAAAGAGGGAATGGAAGAAGGGAGCAAAACAAACGGGGAGGAGGTGATGACCAAAACAGGAAAACATCTGGAATCAAATTTTATAAAGACGGATGTTTCACATTTAGTTTTAAGGAAAATGCTCTATTGAGCACTCATATATAATGACCCATCACTGTTACCCTTACACCTTTAGCAAAAATTCACTCTACCTACAACATATGAATTGAGGAGGGATGAGAGAAGCAATTGAGAAAGAGGTTTGAGACCTCATTTAACTCCGAACTCTTGGATAAAAAGTAGCTCTTGGATTCTCTCGGAAGTAGGAATTTCGAGGCACCTGTTAATCAAGCTGTCTAATTATTGAGCACACCATCTGGTTAAAGGATAATTGAGATCACAGCATACATCTCTTAATTCTTATATCAACATCCTTTTTTTCCTACTACATTACATTGGTCATTTTTTTTCTTCTAGCTTTTTTGAAATATTATTGACAAATAAAATGTACGTGTGTGTGTGTGTGTGTGTATAGAGAGAGAGAGAGAGAGAGAATATACATACATATATATATATATATATAGAGAGAGAGAGAGAGAGAGAGTATACGACTTTATGTATTGATATACCTATACCTTGTGGTAGAATCACTATGATCAAGATAGTTGACGTGTCCACCACCTCCCATAAATACCATTTCCTTTTTATTGTTGTTTTGTTGTGAAAGCATTTAAAATCTATCCTCTTAATAATAATGTATTGTATACTTGAAGTGTACTAACTCTAGCTACATTGCTGTGTACTGTGGTGCCAGAACTTACTTATTTTGCATAATTGAAATATTGTAACCCTGGACCAACATTTGCCCATTTCCACTTTCTCTAATCCTGGCAGTCACTTATGAGTTTGACTATTTTAGATCCCACAAATAGGTAAGATCTTGCAGTATGTATCTTTCTGTGTCTGGCTTGTTTCACTTAGCATAATATGCACCAGGTCCATCCATGTTATCATAAATGGGAAAATTTCCTTCTTTTATAAGGCTGAAAAATACTCCATCATTTGTATGTGCATATACCCAATTTTCTTTATCCATTCATCTTTTGATGGGCATTTAAGTTGTCTCCACATCTTAGCTATTGTGAATAATGCTGCAATGAACATAAGAATGCAGATATCTCTTCAACATACTGATTTAGTTTTGTTTGGATTATGCCCTGAAGTAGGATTGCTGAATCATATGGTAGTTCTATTTTAATTTTTTGAAAATTATGCATATTTTTTTCCATAATGGCTGTAGCAATTTACTTTCCAAACAAGAGTATAGAAGGCTGTCTTTTCCTTACACCTTCACCAACACATTATCTTTTGTCTTCTTGATAATAGCTCTTTCAACAGGTGTGAGGTAATATTTCATTGCAGTTTTAATTTGCATTTCTATGATGATTATTAGTGTTGTGTATCTTTTTATTTACCTATGGACAATTTTTATCTTCTTTGGAAATATATGTATCCAGGTCCTTTGCCCATTTTTAAAATTTGGCTGCTTTTTATCATAGAGTTATATGAATTCCTTATATATTTTGGATATTAATCCCTTACTAGATATATGGTTTACAAATATTTAGGTTGTCTCTTCATTCAGTTGATTTTTTTCTTATGCTGTTTAGAAACTTTTTAGTTTCAACTAATATCTCTTGTCTATTTTTGGTTTTGTTGTGTGTGGTTTTGGGGTTATATTAAAAAAATCATTACCCACTACATCAATAATTTTTTCTGTGTGATTTCTTGAAAAGTTTTACTGTTTTAAGTCTTATATTTAAATATTTAATCTATTTTGAATTAATTTTTGTATATGATGTGATATAGTATACAGTTTTTTCTTTATGTAAATACCCAGTTCTCCCAGCACCATTTATTGAGGAGACTGTCTTTTCCCCATTGTATGTTCTTAATATCCTTGTCGAAGATCAGTTACCCACAGATGTGTGAATTTATTTCTGCATTCTCTGTGTGTTCCATTGTTCTATATATCTCTTTCTATGCTAGTACCATACTATTTTGGTTATTGTCACTTTGCAGTGTATTTAAAAATCAGAAAGTATGATGTCTCAAACTTTGTTTTTCTAGCTCAGGATTGCTTTGGCTATGTGGTATCTTTGTGATTACTTATGGATATTAGTATTTTTTAAATTTCTGTTAAGAATTCCATGGGATTTTGGAAAAGTATGTATTGAATGTATAGATCGCTTCAGTTGGTACAGACATGTTAACAATATTTATTCTTTCAATAGATTCCTGCAAAATGTCTTTCCATTTGTCTGTGATTTTTAAAAATTTCCCTGAACAATATTTTATGATTTTCAGTGTACAAGTCTTGGTTACAAGTGTACAAGACTTCTTGGTTCACTTTATCTGTAAGAATTTTATTCCTTTTGTTTCATCATGAATGGGATATTTTTTAATTTCCTTCTCAGATAGTTTGTTGTTTATGTATAGAAATATAAATAATTTTTATGTTGATTTTTATCCTGCAACTTTACTGAATTCATTCACCATTTCTAACAGCTACTTTGTTGAGTGTTTAGGGTTTGCTATATGTATAATTAAGCCGTATGCAAACAAAGATAATTTTACCTTTTTTTTTTTAAGTTGGATGCTTTTGATTTATATTTCTTATCTAGTTGCTCTGGCTGGGACTTCCAAGAATATGTTGAAAAGAAGTCTAGAGAGTGGACATCCTTGTCTTTTACCAGATCTTTTGATATTTTAGAGGGCAGTGTCTTCTATTCACAGTCATAATTTACAAAACTCAAGAAACATGCAAGAGATTTCATTTGAACTGAAAATTCTTGTCTTTTCAAAAATGAAAGTTGTCAGACAGAACTGAATTTCTGTATGTACATGTTAATTATCATACTTAATAAAAGAGATAGTTTAAGCCTGCAGACGGCAGGTAATCTTTATCTGTAAGGAAGGAAGAAAAACTTTCAGTGGATACACACAAATTCATTCCAAAGGTTTCATTATAATGTTACATAGCTAAACTCCATCCAAAATAGAAAAGCTAATCTACTTCACTGCTGATTTTTTTTGTCTATATTAAGAAATAAGTTCCATTTATGCATTTATTTCTAAAAATGAACACTAATAAAATATTTATGATTTTAATAATAAAATTGTGTTTTGCTTTTAAATATGCTTTCCACCTTCTAACATGTTATTAGATCTGAAAATGACTCACCCATTGAATTACATTGGCATTCAATTATTAAAAAATCAAAATATTTGATTAATGGATACACTCAAGTTTCTGATACTTGTTCCAGAAAAGGAACGTTTACCACCATAAAAAAATATTTTACCATAAAATGAAAGAATATTCAACAGAAAGAGTTTTATGTATATGTCAATTTTTTTTATTTCTTTCTTCTTTTTTATTTATGTTTATATAATGCCCTAAAACTGGATATCATTACATCTATGCTCATTAAGTACATATTTTTAAGTGACGAATGCTATGTGCTGTGGTGTGAATGTTTGTATCCCTCCAAGTTTATGTTCAAACTTACTTTTCATTGCAATAGTATTACGAGGTGGGGCCATGTGAAGTGATTAAGTCAGAAGGTTCTGCCCTCATAAATGGGATTACTGCCCTTATAAAAGGCCTTAAAGGAACAAGTTAGTCTCTTCCAGCCATTCCATAACATGAGGATGCAACAAGAGCAGCAATCTATTAAGCAGAGAGCAAGACTTCAACAGATACTGAATCTGCTGGTGACTTGATATTGGACTTCACAGCCTCTAGAACTGTGAAAACTAGATTTCTATATTTACAAATTATCCAGCCTAAGATATTTTATTACAGCAGCCTGAATAGACTGAGAAGCCATAAAATAAATGGAGAATGTTATGTGTAATGAAAAGGGAAAGATAATTTTCGACTGAGTTCTTCAGGAAAAACTAGCTGTAAGAGCTAGCCTTTGAGTCAAAGTTAAAGCTCAGATAGTGTTTTGCCACAGAGAATTCACAGAATAGATCAGAAATGGTAAAAAGATAAATAAATAAATAAATAAATAAGATGAACGTTAAGAATTTTAGATTTTGAATAGCTATGTAGCCAATTTATCTACCTACAAGTAGAACTAGTTCTTTTTCCCCCTTTCCTTTAATGATCTGAGTTCATAAGTAGTGGCACAATAAATTATATAAACAAAAATGGAAATAAAATAAAGTGCACTTTTAACCAAGAGCAAATTGTTATGTCTGAGAATGTGCAATTTGATGTTTGAATAAAGCACCTCCTATGGTAAAGCATTCTACATGAGTGCTGCGCAACACAAAGAACTTTTTAGTTATAATTTTCTTTAAAAATGTTGGACATGAAAATAAGCCATATCCACAAATCTCACTGAACTATGCTAAATAAACCTTAATTAGTAATACTTTGGGGCAATGTTTATGAACATTTTAAAATTCAATGGTATGGTTACACATGTTGCTCTGTGTTTGAGAAGCAAATGATACAATGACAGAATAATTTTCATGATATATGCTTCTATAAAGGCCAGGCTGTTTAGAAAATCTCACACATATTTTACCTTAAGAATATAATAAAATTACCAGAAATATGGAAAAGTTTAAGTGTTGATACATGGGGAGTTTCCTTAAAATACTAAAAGCCCATACATGTAATTTATGAGTAGTATTTAAAAGAATGAGTCTAAGCAAGAAAAGCCATTTAAAACTCTCAGATATTAACAAGAATACATGTACACAATGAATATGTGCATAATTTTAGAAAGAGAAAGGGAGAGGGAGGTAAATAAGGGGAAAAAGTCGAATGAATAAACAATAAATATGTCCCTTTGGATAGTCATTCTTATCATGTTAATCTATGCATATTTTTAAACAATAACATAGCATTTCCGTTTAACATTTATGACTGAACAGAGTAATTTTCTCGGTTCTTTCCTCAAATCCTATTAAGTACTAAGTTTGACAGTTGATATCTCCGACAATTCACTTTGATAGTTCTTATTTTATTTTTACTGTGAATGTACATCCTCAGTTTTTCAAAGACATATTTTGTTTTGTGATTATCTTTCAAAAATTTAGAGCAATTTTTAGTAAAAGGAATATAAAGCGATTTAAGACAAAATCTCTCAAGGACTCAGAAAAGGTGAAAGAACAGGATAGAAACAAAATGTTCAAAGGTGAGAGGCAGACGGATATATGATAACTGCAGTGAACATGCATGAAATGTTAAAAACACAAAACTGCTTTTAGAAGAGTTAGACATATGCAAAGCTAAAGAATGGATATTGTCAGGTGATTCTGAAAGTGAAGTTGAGATGGTCCAAGAAACAGCAGAATTGGCTGAAAATCTGTTGAAATAGTAGTTAGATCCCTAGGTGTCATAGTTTCTCCTTCACCCATGACAAATGTTCAGATGCTTGAAAGTATACCAACTGAAAAGAAAAAAAAGAAAGAAAGAAAGAAAAGCATAAGATAAGTGTATATATAGAAGACTACAGTGCATGACCCTTCCCCTCACTGAGGGTCATGAACAGTGGCAGTCAGTCTTTTTCTGTACAAAGGAAAATGTAATATTTTTATCTGGGTAATCTAAGCAGTTTGAGAAAACAAAAACAACAACGAAGATACTTAGATTTTAAGGTCAACAAAAGAAATAGTTCAGTCGATAGCCCTGTGGTAAAGATGTAAAATCTGCTAGCCACCAAGTCAAAACAACCCATAGAAATCCTGAATCAGAATATGTGTATCATGAGCATTGGATCACTGAACATTTGAAGAAAAGTTCATAATAGAAAAGACAAAGACCAAGACTTAGACTAAGACCAAGTTTGCAAGAGGAAATAGGCAATTTGCTTTGGATATATTAACCTCATTAGAGAGAAAGAAAAATATGTTACATCCATGAAAGAAAGAAATGGATGGTACATAAAATAAAACAAAATTAAAATATGAAAATATAAATATGGACCCATACTTTGTGGCTTCCCACTTAATCCTTTTACACATTATTACCTAGATTCACCTTTATTGTGCACTTCCACATTTTCTTCTAGTCTAACACCTAGTAATACCCTAAGCATGGATCAATGCAAATTTTAACCTTTAAAATGCATCCCCCCCCACACACACATTGCTCTGTTTTGTAAACAAGAAAATACAAAAACACAGATTGCACAAAGAGAGCTTGTGTTGACTTAAAAAGAAAAATCTCAGAACATTGACATACCTTAAATCCCACTTTCAAAAATAAATAAATAAATGATCCTTTGTCTGTTCTTTCTTCTTGTTCCCAATCTCAATATAAAGGGTCTTTCTCTTTTTCTGGAAAATTGTGGTCTGGATTCCTTTTCTTTCTCCTTTCTTAAGGATCTCATTTGATTGGTACCAAATAATTTTATCTCTCTTCTATTAATCTCTTTCTATCCACACACATTCTCAAATTTCTTCAGCGTCAACAAGCAAAACCAAATTTCGACAACAAAATAATTTTAACATTCACTTTTGCTTTGACAATTAGAGAAATAATATTAAAAGATATATCAACATAAGCTCTCTCCCTTGCAATTCCCACTTTTGCTACCACCTGTGATTAAACAAACTTAGCTAATAGTGCCCAGTAATATTAGCTAAAGCCAGACTCCAAACAATATTGACTACTTTGACTTCTCTTTTAACAAACCCTTTATTTCATTGTTTTGTCACAGATGAGTCTAGGGGATTTATTTATTCTTTCTGGTTATACAATTTCCCATACCCTTTGTTCTTTTCTTTAGCCTGTTTCTTAAAAATGATATTTTTCAAAGCTCTATTCTTGACTTTTCTCGTGGTTCAACATTCCTATGAAAACAGAAAACACGTGAGCTCACATGATTTCATTTATCATCTCTAAAATATTTACATGTACATCTCCAGCCAAATATGTCCCTTGGGTTGTCTGTCTTCTAGTTATAGCCACTGCTTCTGTTAGATTTATCTGAATATTTCCTGGTTCCCCAGTTCTCAGTGTCAAGGATGAGGACTGGTACCGAGTCAAGCTGAAGACAGAGTGATCACAAACACACAACAATTTTATACAAACAATTTATCACATAAAAGAAAGAATGCAAGCAAGGAAGGAAGCTACACAAAGTTAAAATATGTTCTAGAGAGAGTGGAATGGATCAGTCTCCGCAAGTGGAGAAAGACCCTAAAGTCTCAGCACACATTACCTTTATAAGCTCACTGGTTTGTCATGCCCATCTCCTGGCAGGATTGTTGTCATTTCCCACCCTTTGAGGTGATTGACAGGTAGGGTTTACATAACAGGTTGGTTACATAACAGTTTCCCTTTTTGTGCATGCGTTTCTCCCAGAGTCCTTCATGAAGTTTGACCCATGTTATGCTAATTAGACGGTAATGAGCTTTAGATCAGTTAAAGATCACTAGAATCTTTTTACCATGTATGTTCCCACCAGGGAACAATTCCTAGGCACAATTTGGTTCCTAGTTATAATTCATTTCCTGCTCTCCACCTGTAGCCCCCTCCTTGCCACCTGTTTACCTTCCACCAGACCTAACAATTCTAACCTTGTAGTGTTCCTAATAGGTCATTTGTATTCCATCAGCTCCCCTTCATATAATTTTTCAGTTGAATTACTACAAAAATACTTGTATGCGATTTTCATATTATTAATGTTGGCCCATTTTTAAACATTCTCCACATTAGAGCCAGAGTAATTTTACCAAAAGCTCAAATTTCAGACAATCATTTGTGGTCTGTGTTTAAATGATTTAAAATGCTTGATATAATCTTACTTTGTTAATGTAAATATGTAATTTATTGCCTTTCCCTCTTTGAGGATTTATGCTCCAATAATAGTGGAAGTTCTCCAGTCTTTTAAATATATTATAACCATTTGTCCACATTTTTTTATTTTTATTTTTATTTTTTGAGATGGAGTCTGTCATCTGGGCTAGAGCATCATGGCATCAGCTTAACTCATAGGAAACTTGAATTTTTGGGCTCAAACGATTCTCCTGCCTCAGCCTCCCGAGTAGCTGGGATTACAGGTGCATGTCACCATGACTGGCTAATTTTTCTATTTTTAGTGAAGACAAGGTCTCACTCTTACTCAGGCTGGTCTTGAACTCCTAATTTCAAGTCATCCTCCCACCTTGGTCCCACAGAGTGCTAGGATTACAGGCATGAGCCACCATACCCAGCCATTTGTCCAAATTTTATATATTCTCTTTGAAACTCCCTTTCCAATCTATTTGCATTAGCTAACTCCAATTCATTCTTCACAACTCAATTTAAACACCACTTTCCTTAGTACGGGTTTATGTATTTCTCTTACATGCTTCCTAAACTCCTACTTTAGTACTTCTCATATTGTAATTATCTATATACATAGTATCTGACTTTACACTCTAAGTTTTTTGAGGCAAGAAATATGGTTATATTAATCATGTTGAAGCATCAATATTCAAAACAGTGTTGTAACAGGATACTAGTTAACATCCATAGAATAAATGGTTAATTAATATGAATTGAAAGGAACACAATATTAGTGATCTTGTGATATAATTTCTAAATTGAATTATAATTTGTTGAAAAGGTATGACAAAGCACAGTCTAATTTTATATCTACATTAGTGTTGAAGAACATATAAATATTTAAGTATTTTAAAACAAGGCTTAGAATATATAATTTGAAAACATTCATGGAAAGCTTTGATGCCATGAAGATAAAATTATTCTAAACTTACAAAATAAAATATAACTCTAAAATTCTGTTGAGACATCACTAGGTGTTTTGCTTCTTATTTAACTAGTTAAACAATATAAATAAGTATTGGTTATAAAAAGAAAACTGGAGTGTTTTAGACATCTTTCACAGAGAAAACTAAATATTCTATGTATATACTGGTAAGCCAGCCCTCAGGGAGTCAAGGAGTGGGATATGATTTAGCATTTCTAATTTCCATAGTATAAATAGTTCCACTATGGTTGTTTTCAAACTAAACTGAGCAAAGACGATGTCCCTGAACAGACAATTGGTAAGAGATTCACACAATTCTCTATGGAAAGCCAGCTCCAATTCATGCAAATTCTATTCTGTGGTGAAGCTACTACTACTGCTGCTACACTACTACTACTATTACTACTACTACAATAATTCCACAACCCTCAAAAAAAATGTGGCTGTGAAGAAGTGTATGTAAAATCAATTCCATATTTTTAACTTAAAATTTTTATATAAATGTCTTAATATAAGTCAGAAAGCAAAGTTTAAACTTTTACTTTTGTACACATTTTTAGTATTATCCTAAAAATTACACAGTATGTACCTTGAGAGGAACTGTGTTTCAGAATAATAGATTTGTACTTGAAAACTAAAGCCTTCATCAAAGAAATTGACCAAAATAAAGGTCAGTGAATAGTCTATAGTGTGAAATATTTCAGTTTATAAGACAATCATAATGGTTTACAATAGTCAAGGCATAATGATTTTTTTCTTTTTCTTTTCTTATTTCAGCATATTACAGGGGTACAAATGTTTAATAATATATATTGCCTTTGTCCCACCCTAGTCAGAGCTTCGAGCGTGTGTCCATCTCCCAGACAATGTGCACGGCACTCATTAGTTGTGAATATACCCATCTCCTCTTCTCCCCTCCCATCTGCTCAACAATAAATGTTGGTGTGGATGCAGAGAGATAAGAACACTCATACACTGATGGTGGGACTGCAAACTAGTATAACCTCTGTGGAAAGTAATATGGAGATACCTCGAAGGGCTAAAAATAGAACTACCATTTATTCCAGCAATCCCATTACTGGACATCTACCCAAAGGAAAAAAAAAAAGACATTCTATAAAATAGTCATCTTCACTAGAACATTTATAGAAGGCATAATGATTTTGACAGACTCCCACAGAAAAATGCATGCTATATTTTAAAATGCACTTTATTGTTTTGTTAAAGATCTTTATAAAGAGTGCAACAAATTTGTTTAAATTTTGTTTTAATAGTAACAAAAATGATTTAAATTATGTCTAATAATATTGGTTAAGTGCATTAACAATTTCCTCAAAGGTAACAAAAAATACACATTTAGGAACATAAATGCTTCCTGATGATGACAGATTAAGTATCACTTTTGACTGAGTGTCTCTGATGTAAAGAATTACATTATACCTTCTTTAAAGACAATTCATACTAATTCACATTTTACGTATATTAAATTTTCTTAATAAAATCATCTTTGGAGATTCAAAATATTTTACAGGGACAGAATTTTAATTTTCAGAAATTATCAACAGACTTAATCAAGGAGGTGTAAGATCTCTGCAAAGAGAACTACAAAACACTGAGGAAAGAAATTCCAGATGATAAAAACAAGTGGAAAAATATATCATGCTCATGGATTGGTAGAATCAAGATTGTTAAAATGTCTATATTAACCAACACAATTTAAAAATTCAATACAATATGCATCAAAATACCAGTGTCATATTTTACAGATCTAGAAAAAATAATTGTATTCTATGGTTGGAACCAGAAAAGAGCCCAACTAGCCAAAGCAATCTTAAGCAAAAAGAACAAATCCGGAGACATCACATTACCAGACTTCAAACTATACTACAAGGTTATAGTAAACAAAACAGCATGGTATTCATACAAAAATACAGACATGGACCAATGGGGCAGAACATGAAACCCAGATGTAAAACCACCCACATACAGAAAACTATTTTTTACAAAGCAGACAACAATATACACTGGGGAAAACAAGCCCTATTCAATAAATGGTGCTGGGAAAATTGGATAACTACATGCAGAAGAATAAAACAGGATCCATACCTCTAACCACTCACAAAAATTCATTCACGATAGATAAAGGACTTAAATGGAATCCATGAAATCATAAGAATTCTAGAAGAAAATATTGAAAAAAACTCTTGTAGATATCAGCCTAGGCAAAGAATACATGAAGAAGACCCCAAAAGCAATCACAGCAACAATAAAAATAAATAAAAGGACTTAATTAAATTAAAAATCTTCTGCACAGCCAAGAAAATAATCAACAGAGAAAATAACCTACAGAATGGGAGAAAATATTCAAAAGCTATGCATCTGATGAAGGGCTAATAACCAGAATCTAAAAGGAAATCAAGAAAATCAGAAGGAAAAAAATCAAACAATCTCATTAAAAAGTGAAAATAATTTGGAGATACCTCAAAGAGCTAAAAATAGAAATATCATTTGATTCGGCAATAGCACTACTAGGAACCTACCCAAAGGAACAAAAGACATTCTATAATAAAAACATTTGTACTCGAATATTTATGGCAGCACAATTCACTATTATAAGGATGTGGAAAAAACCCAAATGCCCTTCAATCCATGAGTGGATGAATAAAATATGGTATATGTATACAATGGCACACTACTCAATTACAAAAAACAATGATGATCTAGCACATCTTATATTTTCCTGGAAAGAGCTTGAACTCATCCTACAAAGTGAGGTGTCACGAGAATGGAAGAATAAGCACCACATGTACTCGCCATCAAATTGGCACTAACTGATCAACACTAAGATGCTCACATAGTAATATTCATTGGTGCTTGGGGACATGGGGGTGGGTAAACTCACAACTAATGGATGCGGTGAGTATTGTATAGGGGAAGGGCATGCCTCTAATCCTGGCTTGGGTGAGGCAAAGTCATAACACATAACCAAAATGTTTGTACCCCCATAATATCCTGAAATAATTTTTAAAAAGTGAACAAAAGACATGAAGAGAATCTTCTCAAAAGAAGATAGACTAATGGCCAATAAACATATGAAAAAATGCTTAATGTCACCAATCATTAGAGAAATGCAAATTAAAACTACAACAAGATATTACCTTACCCCAGTCAGAATGGCTTTTATTAAAATGTCTGAAAACAATAGATGCTTATGTGGATGCAGAGAGAGAGGAACTCTTCTACACTCTTGGTGGGACTGTGAATTAGTACACTTTCTATGGAAAACAGTATGGAGATTCCTCAAATAACTAAATGCAGACCTACAATTTGATCCTGAAATCACATTACTGGGTATTTACCCAAAGGAAAAGAAGTCATTTTATAAAAAAGATACCCACACTCTAAATGCTTATTGCTGCACAATTCTCAATTGCAAAGATGTGGAATCAACCCAAATGCCCATCAATTCATGAATAAATTAACAAAAGGTGGTGTATGTATACCACGAAATGTTATCAGCCATAAAGAGGATGATGTAATGCCTTTTGCAACAATCTGGGTGGAACTAGAGACCATTATCCTAGGTGAAGTATCACAAGAATGGAAAAACAAACACCACATGTATCCACTCTTGGTACTAACCAACAAGCACAAGTATGCACACAGGAAAGTAAAACTTAATACAAATCAAGCAGAGGGGAGAGGGAAGGAAGGAATGGGCGAATACCTACCTAACTGATACAATGAACAATATCTGGGTGACAGGCATTCTTGTAACCCTGGTTCAAGCATTACAAAAACAATCCATGTAACCAAAACGTTTGTACCACCATAATACTTTAAAACAAATAAATAAATAACATTTAAGAAGAAATTATCAATATTCAATATTCGAAATAATATTTTAAATTTATTTAATTATTTACTGCTATAATAAACTAATCATTCTCAAACTAAGCTGTCCTAGGATAATTATGTCCTTAGGTTCTTACTAAAAGTTATCAGTCAGAGCCCCAGAAAGTAGGCCTGGACATCTACAATTACACAAGCTCTGTGGGTAAATATGACACCGGTGCGCGACAAAATTGTAATAATCACTTTTAAAAGCAAACGATATAAAAATATCTGCTTCTAAAATCAAAACAAATATCAAAATAGGGAATGGAGAGCAGAGCTCTCCTTTCACTATCAGTCACTTTGTGAATTCATCCCTAGACAATTGTAGAGATGTGACAGTTTTCTAATCTCATCCAGTAAACATGTGTAAGTGCTGTGGATTCTTGCTGTAGTAAAGAGGGAAGTTCTGTGGCACATGCTTTCACCTATTTATGCTTAAGGACTATTTTTTTTTCTTCAAACATTTCATGTAAGTCTGGAAGAGAATCTATACATATTCAATATACAGAAACTTATTTTTCTCTTTTTTTGTATTAAAATAGTTTTCAAAATGTTGACTACGTTCCATTGTTTACAAATGTGAATCCTCTTAATCCCCTTCTCCTCTTCCTTCATCTCCTTGGCTTTTCTTCTCACTCCACTCCTTCTCCTTTTTCTTCTTATTCTTTTTATTTTTCTGCTGATAGGGTCCCATCTTGATCCCTGTCTTTTAACATATATTCACTTCATATTAGAATTATTTAGGGAAACTGTTCTAAAATGTGAGGGCACAGGCTTAGTGGGTTTCTTTTCCCATTGCTACAACTTATTTTATGCTTATTTCCTATCTTCCTTTGGCTGTACAATTAACTATTACAGCATTCACCCTTTCTTAAGCTTTTGTTGTTATTGCATATTGAGGGAATATTCATTCAAACTCCTTATTAGATTCAGGTACAACTTCATGTATTTTTATCTCAGGATTTTAGTCAAGAATAGTTCTTGTCATCTACTTGTGCATAGCCAGTTTAAAAGGGTCATGGACATTGGTAACAGAGGGAGAAAAACATATTTATCTCCTCCTAAGAAGTTTTCTTTTTTTATTTCAGAATATTACAGGAATATAAATGTTTTGATTACATGGATTGCTGTTTTACTGCTTGAGTGAAAGTTATACGTATGCCCACCACTCAGCTAGTGTACATCATATCCTCTAAGTATAATTTCACCTGTCCATTCTTCCCCCCTCCCACCTACATGATTTCCATTGAGTTTTACTTACATATGTGCACATGAGTGTTGATCAGTTAGTTCTAATTTAATAGTGAGTACACAGGGTGATTCTTTTACTATTCTTACAATACTTCATTTGGGGAATGGTCTACGGTTCCATTCAGATTGTTGCAAAAAGTATTAATTCATTTTCTTTTATGGCTGAGTAGAACTCCATGATACACATATACTACATTTTATTAATCCACTCATGAATTGATCGACACTTGGATTGATTCCACATCTTTGAGATTGTGAATTATGCTGCAATAAACATTCTGGTGCAAGTGTCTTTTAGATAAAATGACTTTTTTCCCTTTGGGCAAATATCCAGTAGTGAGATTGCTAGATCAAATGGTAGGTCTACTTTTAGTTCCTTGAGGAATCTCCATAATATTCTCCACAGAGGTTACTCTAGTTTGTAGTCCCACCAACAGTGCATACGTGTTCCTTTCTCTCTACATCCATGCCAGCATTTATTGTTTTGGGACTTTTTGATAAAACCCATTCTCACTGGAGTTAGGTGCTATCTAATTGTGGTTTTGATTTGCATTTCTGTGATGATTAGTGACATTGAGCATTTTTTTCATGTTTTTTGGCCATCAGTTTTACCCGCTTTTTCTTGGTGTTGTTTGATTTTTTCTTGCCGATTTCCTTCTTTGTAGATTTTGGTTATTAGTCCTTTGTGGGATGTATACCATGCAAATATTTTCACTTATTCTGTAGGTTGTGTGTATGCTTTGTTGATTGTTCCCTTAGCTATGCAGAAGATTTTTAATTTAAACAAGTCCCATTTATTTATTTTTGTTTTTGCTGTGATTGCCCTTGGGGTCTTCTTCATAAATTCTTTGCCTAGGCTGATAATCAGAAGGGTTTCTTCCAACATTTTCTTCTAGAGTACTTAATGGTTTCATGCCTTATGTTTAAGTTTGTTATCCATCTTGAATTAATTTTTGTGCATGGTGAGATACATGGATCCTATCTCAATCTTCTACATGTGGCCATCCAGTTTTCCCAACATCATTTATTGAATTTTCTTTTTGCCAGTGTATATTGCTGACTGCTTTGTCAAAGATCAGATGGCAATCTGTGCATAGTTTTATACCTGGGTTCTCTGTTCTGCTCCACAGGTCTATGTCTCTATTTTTTGTGCCAGTACCATGATGTTTTGGTTACTATAGCCTTGCAGCATAGTTTAAAGCTGGTAAAATGATGCCTCCAGAATTGTTCCTTTTGCTTAAGTTTGCTTTGGCTATTCAGGCTATTTTTTGGCTTCAGGAAAAGTGTAGAATTATTTTTTCTAGATCTGTGATAAATGATGTTGGTATTCTGATGGGGATTACATTGAATCTGTAAATCACTTTGGGTGGTATGGACATTTTATCAATGTTGATTCTGCCAATTCGGGAGCATGGTACATTTTTCCATTTGTTTACATCATCTGTGATTTCTGTCCTCAGTGATTCATAGTTCTTTTTGTAGAGATCTTTCACCTCCTTTTTTAAATATATTCTTAGGTATTTTATTTTCTGTGCAACTATTGTAAAAGGTATTGAGTCTTTGATTTGAATCTCGTCTTGACTGTTGCTGGATATAGGAATGCTATTGACTTGTGTACATTGATTTTGTAATCTGAGACTTTGCTGAATTTATTTATCAATTCCAGGAGTTTCTTGGCAGAATCTTTGGCGTTTTCTATATATAAGGTCATATTATCAGTAAATAGCAATAGTTTGATCTCTTCTTTCCCCATTTTGATATCCTTGATTTTCTTCTATGCCTGATTGCTCTAGCTAGAAATCCCGGCACTATGGCACCACTTCCAGAAGTGGTGACATTGGGCATCCTTGTCTTGTCCCATTTTTGAGTTGGAATTCCTTCCACTTTTCCCCAGTTTGTTTTTGTCTGTGAATTTGTCATATATGCCTTCTATAATTTTAAGATATGTTCCAGCTATGCGTATTTTGTTAAGAGTTTTTATTATAAAAGTGTGCTGAATTTTTTTAAATGCTTTTCTGCATCTATTGAGATGATCATATGATCTTTGTGCTTCTGTTCTTATGATGAATGAATGACATTTATGGATTACTGCATGTTGAACCATTCTCGCATCCCTGCGATAAGCCTCGCTTTGTCATGGTGCATTCTTTGGGTTGCTGGTATTTTATTGAGGATTTTTGCATCTATATTCAGAAGGGATATTGGTCTATAGTTTTCTATTTTCATTATGTCCTTTCCTGGCTATGGTATCAAGCTAACACTGGCTTCATAGAATGCATTGGATAGGATTACTTCCTTCTCAATGTTATGAAATAATTTCTGCCGTATGAGTACCAATTATTCTTTCTAGGTCTGATAAAATTCTGCTGTGCAAACATCTGGTCTGGGACTATTTTTTGTTGGAAGATTTTTTTTTTGCTGCTTCAATGTCATTACTTGATATTGATCCATTCAAACTTATTTCTTTGTGATTGAGCCTTGGGAAGTTGTGTGCTGCCAAGAATTCATCCACTTCCTCATTTTCAAGTTTCTGTACGTAGAGATCATATACATGGATGATGAATTTACAATGTATACACATACTGTAGAAATACTAGTTTAGAATATTTCTATGAAACATCAAAAGCAAAGCATACCATTTCTAAATTCTAGCTCCAAACCATAATACAATGTTGCACAGTAAAATAAGTAGGTGCTACCATTACACACTTATAACAGTGCACTGAGAAAGTGATTACACGTGTTTTATTCCAGAAAGCAGTCTGAAGAGATGGCTAAAATTATATAGAGGGAAATTTTTAAAATTTCATAATACTTAGAGTTTGATGGTTGAAAATGAAGTAAACTTTCTTCTTTCCTCTTCTACTTCCCTAGGGGCTGAATGGTCCTATATTAGGTCAGAAGCTTCAAGAATATGTTTGTGACAAAGAATACATATATTTCTTCCAGTCTTGAGGTTGTGATGTGTATTTTTTATGTTTTTTGCTATGCCATAACTTACTTACATTTGTAAATAAAACTAAAATACTTCCTACCAAGGAAGACAGTCACTAGCAATAGCACCCCAGGTAAGGTTTTCAGAGATGTTCATTTTCTTCTTTTAGATTTTTGAATAGCTTTATCTCTGGTTGAGATGTATCAAAATACATTATTTATAGGCTTTCTTGTTACTCCAGAGAAACATAATGACTACAAAATATATGTCCATTTTTTGTTCTTAGCTTGATAATCTGTTTGTATGTTATGAAATCAGCACAGGTGATGGTAGCCAGATTATGGTTGAGTAAAGACAGGAATCAATATAAACATAAGGGAAGTAATTTTGTATAATGTGCACTGAATACCCATTATGCTCACGAATCTAGACTAACAAATGTAATGTAAATGTGGACAGAGGATAGAGGATGTGATATACATATATTTATAAGCATCTTGCCTTTCCACTTAAAAACCTTGAAGACCTATTTCTAAACAGTTACAAAATATAATTGACAGCTATTTTATGGTAAAGTCTTTTGTTAATTCATATTAATACTAAAGAATTATAATATTGAAATATGTCAATCTTTGTTTGTTCTGTTTATAAATAATAGAATAAAGAACATGGTGAAAAAATGTCAATATTTATTGAGCTCTTAGTATTTATCAAGCATTGCTGTAGGCACCATAAATATATTAATGAATTTAATATTCACAAAAATATTTTGAAGTAATCGCTATTCTTACATGCATTTGATAAATGGGGGTGCACAGTTAAAGAATGGCTTAAAAAGTTGATCAAAATCACACAAACAAGAGGTAATGACAGAAATTCAAATATGGTCCCAGGGACCATGACTCTCAATTACTATGCAATTAAATTTTTCTCATCTTTGGAGTTCCTGTCATGGTTCTTTAACTCTGTGGCTTTTGATGCTCTTCTCCTGAAAAAAATGATGCTTAAAAAATATGAACTTAAGTTAGTTTTAACTATGTTGAAGACCATGAGGCTACATTCATTAAAAGAGAAGATAAATAAGCATCAGCTTATTAAATACAGAGATATAGCTAATTTAAAGAATAGCTATAATTTTTAAAGACAACTTCAAAAACCATACTGATACCTTTTATAATCAAAATCTTTATTTCCCTTAAATCAACGGCAAGTTCTCTCTTTCCTCAACACAAAGTTTTCGATTTCATTAATTTATTATTTAATTGTTTTGTTATTTAATTTTTGGCACATCACACAATTAACCTACCTCAAATTTATAGTCATTTCTTACACAAAATATCTTAATTTGAATATTTTCACCACACAGAATACTCTTGGCATATTTGAATCCAAATTTCCTTTAGTAATAGATTGAATATGACCCTCTTTATAAAATATTATACATCTGCTCATCTTACTTGTATTGCTGTTGTTTCACAAACATTAAGGCACTTTAAGCCAACCTCACTGAGATCAATGTTCTGTGATCAGTTACTTTGATATCTCCATATCGCAAATAAAAAATATTTATCCAAAATTCAAATTTTCCTGTGTTAATGGCATATCTTAACATTTATTTCTATTTGGTATATCCCTGTTTCCTTTAAAAAAACATTTCTGTAAAGTATTTTATAATATGAACATACCAAAAGTTAGGTAATAGTTTACATACAAATACAGTATCTCATACATAAATCAGCATAATACTAGTATTAAATAAATATGTTAACTAATTTTAATTGATATATTTGCATAAATATATGTATGATTACATATATACATTTTGAATGCACATATTATCTTACAGTATTTATGAAGTGTGTTTAATGTAAAATGATACAACCAAAATATATTTATGTAATCATTATTTCTTCTAAACAATTCACAAATTATGAAACTTTCTTTTTCTTTTATTTTTAGTCTTTGCTTTTTAAAACTAACTTGCTTCATGCTGGGAAATTTGCCTAACACTAATATTGATTAGTTTTTCTAGGGTAAGGGAACTAATAACTTTCATTATCTATAGTAATCATATAAATATATTAAAGCATATATAGAACCCCAAAACTAAAATTCCTTATGCATGTCTTCTCTTATTTTAAAAATATTCGAATTAAAAGATGCAAGTAATTGAAAGTCTGTGATTTCACCACCGTTTAGGTCTCTTTAATCATATATGCAAGCCAATTATAATAATGACAAAAGCTGCAAGACTTTGTTTAGAAATCTGATGACATGTTTCTTTTATGGAGGTCATAGTAAAAGTAATGTTTTGGTTGTCATCCAGTGCCATGTGGACTCCTAATTTCATTTTTATTTGTGTCTTTGTGACCTACTCTCCACAGCTACATCAGTGATAAATGAACATCTCATTTTAGTAACACATATTATATAGTAACAGGTATCTGCAATTTGACACATAGCTAATTAAATATTGATTTGTTGAATGAACTCTAGGCCTTCAGTATTTTTCTAATTAGAATAATGACTTTTCCATATGTTGGTAGTTGTGTTCCTCTTTAAAAACAAAATATACATAGAAGTATTTCAAAAGTATAAATTATTAAGCATATTGTACTTGATGACATGGTTAATAAATTAGAAGTATTATAATAGGTTCAGGCAAATTGTTTTCATTGCTTATAATAAAGAAAGATTTCATGTTTCTAATCCAGTTTGATAATGGAAAAATGCAGCATTTAATAGTAGCGGTATGGGCCCTTGGGTAATGCATTCACTCTGAAGACTTTACTCCAATCTTAGTAAGAAGCTATCCAATTGGATTATTGTATATTATGTTAAAATTTAAGAGCATTAAATGTCTCAAAACACAATTATTTGTCATTTTAAATTATCATAAATAAATCTCTATCAACTGAATTATTCTAAATAAAAACAATATTGCATGTAAGCAGTATTCTCCACGTAATGGAATCTCTTTGAAAAATTCTGAGTGTGGAAACTAATTGCACATGAAGAAAATCAATGAAATAATAAGAAATATTAAAAAGACAATAAAAAACGGCTTTGAGATACACACACACACACGCACACACACACGTCTATCCATCTGTACCTATCTATCTATCTATCTATCCATCTATCTGTCTATAATATTTAACAATAAGCCAGTCCCATTCCAGGACTTTGAGTCCCATGGACAGTGTTAAAACAGTTCTTAGCCATGAATTGCCCTTCGATGTTTAGGAAGCAAATGCTGCAACTGGAAAAATGACGAAGTGATGACGATTTCAAAGTGTATTACCAGAGTTTATCACTTTTAATTCACATAAGAAGGATATGAGATAATCTTTCTTTCTTCTTCTCTCTCCTTTCTTCCTCCCCTCTTCTATACTCTCTCTACATATTTTTTTCTCATCAAATCTATATTTTCATGTCAAGTGTTTCTTGAATATTGAATATATACAAAATTATTTATAAACTATATAGGATATAGGGAACATAAATGCAAAAGGCATTCATTTTAAGAAATACAGTATGATAATTATCTCTGAAATATCACCTATATCTCCCTCCCTGATCTCACCCCTTCCCCAGCCTCATAACAAAAAAACACTATTCAGATTTTGGCTTTAAAATCACATTGCTTTTCTTTATTTTTCCTATATATTTTGGTTTCCATATACATAAACTGCCTAGATTTTAATTTTTTAAATTTTACATAATGTAGGTATTTTTCTGTAACTAATTTTTCATTCAATATTTTGTTCCAATTTAACATAGTTAAAACCACTCAGTTTTGTTTTTCTTTTGCTTCTAAATAGTATTTCATTTTATGAAAATGCTACAGTTTATTTATCCATTATACTGTTGAAAAATACTTGTAGTTTTTCCAGCAGGGGCTACTAAGTAAAAGATCACAATAAATATTATTTTACAATGACTTTTTTTAACACACTACAGTTTTGGGGGGGCTATATAAAAAGTAGTAGTATTTCTGAATCACAAATATCGAAGGAGAAAATTCTAGCAAAGGTGGTTTGTTCTCCACTTTATTAAGAGTACAGCAGTGTAATAACAGCTTAAATACACTGTTGTGTCAAGCAGTTGAGTGTCTTACAGAATCTACAGGGCAGATAAAGGAAGGTCAGTCAAGTCCAGCTTTATTCTATGGCTTGCTGATTCTCCAAATTCATGGAAGATGAAAAACTCTGTCACGGGACAGAATGAAGGCCCTTCAATATTGGAATTAAGGTTTTAGCAGATGTTAGTTAATTTAGGATTAGCAAGTGGAAACAGGATTAATTTAGGGTTGGCAACAGTGTGAAACAATATTTTACTGAGATGAATGAGATAATTTCAGTTATTCAACAATCCTCATATAGCTATACTTCAGTGTTTCTGCATAATCTCAAATTGTTTCCAGAAGTGATTATGCCAATTAAATTTCAATAAAACCGTATGTGTTCCTGTCTCTCCACACTCTACCAACATTTAATATTGTTTTGGGTTTATTTAAATATTTTCTGGTGGTACATTTTCTCAAATATTTATCAGCCATTTTAAAGAGCTTTTTCTAGTGATTTGTCCATTTTTTCTTTTGTATATTCAGTCTTTCTTATTTCTCTGAAAGAGGTCTTCCAAAGTTCTGGTTTGTTCTCTATATCTTTTGTCAGGATATCTATGTCTACATCTGTCTATTTACCTGTTGTCTATTTATCTATTATCAATATAATGTTATCTCACATTTTAATGCCTTGATATTTGTCTTTATTGTATCTTTGTATGAGCAGGAAGTTTTTATTTAGCTGTGCTCAAATGCATTGCTCTTATAATCTTATCTTTTACAGTAAGTATTTTTATATTTTATATAAGAAATGTTTTCCTACCTTGATTCATAATGGCATTATCTTATGTTATTTTTTATATATTTTTATTTTTTCAATTATATATTGAGTTATCAATATAATAATGTCTTTAGTAATTTTGGATTAAAGTTTTTAAACAGGAAAAGAAAGAGATCCAATTCCATTTTCTTTTTTTTTTTTTCAAATAGGTATAAGCAGTTAACACAAAACCATTCACTTAGAAACATTTTCCCCCATTCTGGATTGCCAATTTATCACAAAACATTTTTCCATATATGTTTAGTTCTGTTTCTGTTGTCTTTACATCATTATTTACTCTATTGACTGTGTAACATTGTTTAATTTCTAATCCTTAACATCTTGTAAGGCAAGTTGTCTCATTGTTTATACACTAAATTCCTGCTTACCAATCAGGAATGATTACCCCTTCCCAGGCCCTTAGAACATTAGGCAACATCGAAAGACTAATTTGGTTATCCCAACGGGGGAAGGGGAGCTATAGGCTTCTGATGGTTAGAGGCCAGCCATGCTGATAAACATTCTATATTGCACCAAAGTAGAACCCTCCCCCTGCAATAAAAAATGATCTGATCCAAATGTCATTATTGCCAAGGTTATGAAAAAGAAATTGTATGCTCCTTGTGTGGCAGTAAAATTCAACATAAATATTTTTACTTTCTTCTTTATCTCATTTTATTCTCTCAGTTATCTCCTTGCTTTTCTTCAATGTCCTTTATTGTATTTTAATTTAGGTCTATTCTCTCTTGCAAGTTATTTTTTATCACTGATTAGTTAAGGTATATTTAATCTCATTTATGATTTTTTTCAAATCTCTTTTCATGAATTTATTTTTTTTCTGTTTGCCCTGGTAAATTTTGGGTGGTTTTCAAGATTCCTGGTTTAATGGCATTTACTTCTGATAGGGTAAAAAAGTCCAGATTCATTAGTAGATATTTGTTTTTCAAAGGTAAAGAAAGAAATTGTGCGTGTACTCTAAATTATGGTTTTCTTTTGTCATGAAAGACCTTATATTATCCCTTTTTCATTATTTCCTCCTCTAACAACCAATTACCGAAAGGTGCCACTCCATCCATTTGTCTCTTTGAAAATACTACAGAAGCTATGCTTTTTAAAGAATGACACTTTAATTTGCATGGATTTCCCTTTATATCAGCAGTTATCAAAGGAAAGGGGATGATTTTTCCCCCTGTGGGACATTGGCCAGTGTGGAGACATTTTTGGTTGTTATAGCCCAAGCTGGGGATTTTGGGGTAGAGTTTGCTACTAGTGTCTACTGGGGGGAGGTCACGGATGCTGCTAAATACCCTATAACACACAGGACAGCTCTCCACAAGATTTACCTGGTTTCAAATGTCAGTGGTGCTGAGATTGATTAACCTTCCTTACATGATACATTTTAGTACTTCCACATTTAGGATACAAGTTTACCTTTTCTGGAAGTGGTTTTAGATCAAATGTAGGCAGTTGCAGCTCTCCTCTTTTGTCTTCCTTATGATTTTCCTCTCCCTGCTCTTGTTCATCTCAAACATCTGCAACAGGGACAGGGAGAGGAGTAATTACCTACTAGGACTTGTTTGCTTATATTTATTTTGAATTTGGGACAGTCATTGTCATAAAGTTATGCTTATGGCATCATTTTGAGTAATTGTGTTTTTGGGTTAGTATTTTACAATATTTTGAAGGAAATATTGGGAGTAGACCTAGGCAACTCCCATTGTCTTCAGATACCCAAATGCCTTCTTCCAGGGCCTCCTTAAACTTCGTTGTTTCTTTGATATTTTAAAGACTACCTGCTACGTATGAATTTGAGCTGCAGATTTAAATAGTGTAGATTGTGTCTTCAAATTCTTTGAGATGTTTTTTGTCTCTACCCACTGCTAAATTCCAAGGTAGACAAATGTTCTTGCTGTCCTCAACGGCTGTAGAGAGAGAGCAGGTCCGTCTGTAGGTTGCATTTTCACTGAGGGTCCAAAATTACATGATCGCATTTCCTAATGGCTACCTTTTCTTTATATTTTAATTTTCTTTCTTCCTTTCCTTAATACTAGGAGACTGAAAAAAAGTTTAAAAAAAGAAATTAAATCTTTCTAAGGATTTGACACATACTCTCAGGAAGTTAGCCTTGTGGCTCTGTTTGTGTTGCAATTTTTATATTTCAAGCTTATCTTAATCAAAGTAGCTCTAAGCAGACCACTTCAAAGATTTATATTTTTTAGATATGTTTGTAGGACAAAAGAATATTTAGATAATTCTCGCTTTTCTGGAAACAAAAGTATGTCTTGTCATCTAGTTAAAGATAATTTTACATGACTTCATTGCTAGTCAACAAAAAGGGTGAATGACTGGGTTTCCAGGAACAGTTTTATTCCCATCGAAATCTTACCAATGCATCGTCTGTAATAAGCCATGTTGACAGTATTTTCCCTCGTTATGAAATGATGAAAATGGCACTTTACTTCTATCATCTTCCTCCCTAAAACACATAACTCCAGTCCAATCATGAGAAAATAAATTCCACTGGAATTTCCTATAAAATACCTGAACAATGACAAGATTCTGGATGGGATCCTGGAACAAAAATAAGATATTAGATAACAACAAAAACTAAAGAAATCTGAATAAAATACAGATTTTAATTAATGTTTCAATATTGTTTCATTAATTATAATCAATGTACTATAGTAATGTAGGTATTAATGATAGAGGAAATTGAGTACAAGGTTAATAGAACTCTGTACTATCTTCTCAATTTTTCTGTAAATCTAAAACTGTGCCAAAAATAAATTTTATTAAGAAATAAACATAACAATTTTTATTATAATTACTTTTCATTTAATGGAAATGCTAGTTTCTTTCCCTAAACAATGTTTAAATGTCTTTATGCAAAATAAGTTTTTTCCAGTTTAGGTTTGGGACAATATTTCTGTCACATTTCAACATTTTATGCCACACTTTATTACATACTCTCTACTTCTAAGTCGGTACAAATGTATAGTTGCACTTGATCTAAGTTCCATCAATTGGAATGGCATCAGAGTTACTACTTCAAAGAACTCACTGATAAAACCTTTGAATTGAAAAAAAAAATTTGTTCATACAAAATATAAGAACAAGAGGAATTGCTCTTTTCTGTTACTATTTAGGAATAAAAATATTGCAAAATATTGGTCAAAAATTTAATTGGAGAATATCATTTATCATATATGGCAATTAGGAATAAAGAGGAACACTCAGAAGGAAAGATGAAACTGTATGTCGACTCTGTTTCATTTCCCCTGCTTCTGCCTTTTTTAGATTCTATACCCATGTCTACTAATAATTTGTTCTTCTTTGGAAAAGTTAAACCTATTATCTGAAACTCTTCAGACCTCACTTCACTGATTACTTTCTCTACATTTAAATCAGTTGCTAAACACAAGAATCTAGTGGTTTAATCATCTTAACCAGTGTTATCTCATATCTCTGTGTCACCTGAGTTCTGTTGTATCATTGATTAATTTATTTTTACTTTATGCATGACTTATATTGTAGAGTTCTAGTATATATATAATCAGGTTTATATTTCCCCATTATACAACATGACTCCCAGGCCCATATTAACCATCAGCTTATAATTTAATCAAATGGATTAAAATGGATGTGGTATTATTTCACTATTGATTACTGTCAGCCCATTTCTCTTCACAGACTCAAGCTCTGCCAGCATTCCCTGTTGATCTGTACTTCACTCGATTTGCCTTTTGCATTAATTCACGTTATTTATTAACTCCTATTTTTCCCTTAAGGACAGTTGGAAATTTTAAAAATTTTAATACTTTCTTCTGACATTAAATTAGAACCATTGATAAATTATGAGCTACCACTTCCTGATTATCACCACAAAATTTTCACTTGACTCTAGTACTGATGGCATAAAATAATAAAATATCATTTTTCAAGGGATTTAACTATATTTTGACTAATTCATTGTCCAGAATGGACCAAATTCGTCAGAAAACACTTCCTAAGTGCTACATTTTAGATATGCTAGAAAACTTGTGGATATTTTAGAAAATCTAATGTTCAAAATGGATATCTCATTAAGGAACTAGAATTATTTTATCAGTGAAATAGAAGTTTAACGAAACTTTTGACTAATTAAAAGTATCACCCTGTTTGGTGTGGGAGATTCATCAAAGTTCTTAGGTCGCTCTCAGGCTTGTTATTTGTAGTCAGTGGGGCCAAACCGTCTATCTGCACCCCAGCTCTGAGAATGAGGGGAGGCGTCAGAGCAGTAGGTTGAAGCTCAAGCAAATATCTGAAAGAATATACAATATGGGCTAGAGTAAGTTTCCCTCATTCTACAATGTCAAGAAATCAAAATGTTATGTCTTTCTCACCTAATATCATTGATATCAAATGTCTATTGTCCCCACTCTCTCCACTTTCCCTTTTGGTATTGCTTAATAATCCCTTTGGAACATCATTAGTCATTGTATAATAACAATGAGCTCCTTCTTTTTTTCTTAAATTAAACTGTAAGGTAAAATAGATATCTATGGGACAATATTAGGTAAAAAAAATAAAACAATCATGGATTTACTTCAGCGAAGGAAGAGAAGGATAATAAATTATCTTTGTATGACATATACTGGAAGTAAATAGTTTTTGTGTTAACATACTGAGATTTCTGGGTTAATATCAACAGGAGATAGTATCATATAAAGTAATCTGTAATATTCATCATTAGAATAAAAATGTATAGGTAGCTGTTAAACTAGAGAACCTTGAGTAGTACCTAGAATGAAAACAATAAATGGATGTTACTATTTTGACTAAAACCCTTTTATTTTTTAATTTATAAGAATTTTTTTATAGAACACATCATGAGAAAGGTGTTGAAACAACTATATTTAAAGATGCCTGCTTTTGGTAACATATTGGGTAATCTGAAGTCACAATTCTCCTAAATGCCCCCTGTCAGATTGCAAACTCTAAGAGGTATACCTATAATTCTTTCATTTTTAGACATAATTTTCTAAGTGTATATATCAATGGTGTTGAGCTATGCAATTATTAATTCAAATTAGAAATAGTTGTTTTAGGTATACTAAAGCCAGATATTTTCCATACCATTTATTTATTCTCCAAGGCATGTGCAGATAGAAGATAGATTATCAAGTTGCAGACATAAATATCTAAGTTTCAAATGCAAAGAGTAGGGAACTTAGAAAATTTGAGTGACGTTAAAGAAGAAAACTACAAAACAGAAAACTACAAAATTTTCTGGGAATAGCATTTTATACAGAGTGAATTACTTATATTTAGTAAGATTAATTTTTTAAAAAATATTTTTATACTTTTTTAAGAGTACCTTTACATTATTCTGTAGGTTTTTAAGACACTTAATTGTTGGGCTTTAAATAGCCAATGTCTCTTGGGAACCAACCATATAGATTATAACGCTGACATTTACTCTGCAAACCTGGAAAATCATTCAAATATACCTAAATTATAGCTACCACATTGAAAAAATACCAAAAAAACTCCCACAAATACTAAAAAAAAAAACAAAAACAAAAACAAAAACCCAGTGCTATAAATCTCTTCCTTTGCAAGATGTCTGAAAAGAAAACATGAAATAATATTTTGTGTTTCTCCTACAGTTTCTGGTATACATAACATGATAAAGATAGGAGAGCTATTATTATTTTTATCACAATTTAATTTTATATACTGCTGCCAGTTGGCTAATGTAGAATTATAGATGAATTATAACTATATTTTACAAAAATGTGGAAGAACAGTTTGACTATGTCTCCAGTTTGCCATAGTGACTTACCATTGTCACTTCAGATGAGAAAATAATAAGAATAGTTTCTATCAAAAGACTCGTGTTCTTGATTTTCTCACTAATACAATATCTTGACACCTTGCACAGGAGAGAAAGTCTGATATTATTTTTATGGAGAAAAAATCTTATACTTCATAAACCATGTTCAATTCTGAAGGAGAGGGAAGTGTTTTTTTCTTCCACAAAACAATGGAATTCTCCTGGTTTTAAAATAAATTTTAAGAGCCAGATTTGCATGATACACTTGGGAATCTTCAAAAATACATTCTACAGGGCAATGTAATACATGACCTGTGTTTATTGTTGCATTTCCTATACACAGACATATTTTGGTAACTAAAGCATTGCAGTATTAAAAAGAGCTGGTTCATCTGATGAACAATTTGGTAACATAAAGGATTATGTGCAGATAAAAATGTAAGACATTCTGTTTAAAATATTTTATTTAAAAAATGAAAGATTATCAATAAAATATATGCATGTCCCAATATATCCACTTATTTAAAAAAATACTTTAGAAATTTGCTTTTTTCAGTAAGGAATTTTTTTCATATTGCTTTTCCTTTAAGAGGAATCCTTGAAATTGACGTATTTCAATACAATCCCTTAACTTTTCAAATTGAGAAGGAGTTTTGACATATCAAATCCATTTAAAATGAATCTCTGCCTCACAGAACAGCTTTAATGCTAACTTTATCATTATTTACTGTCAGCTATAGTAAAAGACATTCTTTTTGAAATTTTATGATCAGAGATTTCTGTTCAAAATGACAGCTGGCTTGCAGTTCTCAAGGGATGCTCCTATAACTATTCATTAAATACTGATAGAGATTCAGCAAAATATTTTAAAACCCTTAGCAATCTTCTATAGTAATTCTGACAGATAGCCCAACATTGGTACCTTGTTAGAATTGACACTAATATGAGGTAGTTAGACCTAGATGGAAGAAAAGTAGAAAAATACAGAGCCACTCTTCAGCTCCTAAAATAAATTCTTCATCTTCTGAGAGCTCATCTTACTAGTAATAAGATGCTTCATATTTCTACCACCATTGATAAATTAACTCCAAGACACAGAAACTCTGACAAGCAGAGATCCTCTTGAAAATGCTGTTTGGAAGCTGTTCCCTAAGACAGAGACTCCAAATCACTGCTAATTACTGAAAGAACATAGGAAAAACAGGTGACGGCAAAGTGCATGGTGAAGAGAGTGGTACCTCCCGTGGGTAAATTGCTGTAAGTAAGGGCAAAGAAAACATAACCTGGTAGCAATGCTGGCTGATAAATGTAATCCTCAGTGTACAACATTGGCCCAGTGCATTGGCTCAATGCCAGAAAACCTGGAAACAATGTTCAGAAAAACACTTAATCAAAGAAGAGCAGGACCAGAAGATGAAGAATTGCCAGAAACTGGGAATTGGACTGGGAACTGTGTATATCAAACTTACCTTCTGTTGCAGATTTGAAAATAGAATCTGGAAACTGTGCCAGTTGACTGGAAGTGGAATTCAAGGTCAATTACCTCACTCTTCCTATTAAGACACAAGGCTGGATGGGTCTTCCTACACTGGGATAAATATGGAGAAACAATAATCTGGGTATTAGGAAAAAAAATACTACAAAGTGAGGAAAATTGAATAGTGTCAAGAAAACTCAGGAATGATGTACATATATTTATGTACCACAGATTCTAGATAAAAATACTGAAAAATGCACATAGAGATAAATAAAGAAGGTAAGTAAATGCATGCCTGCTATTGTGTTAATCTGTGTGTATGAAAAGTATATTCAATAGAAAATGTGATGTGAAAAAGATAATTAAAAAAATTTAAGAATCAGAAATGTAAATTTCAATGAATATGAATTGATGACCCACTGATAATCAAATGAACATAGATTATTGTAACAAGAAACCTTTTTCATTTTGAAAAAAACATAAAAAACATTCACTATTGTTGAATATATAAAAAAAATCATGAAAGCATACTTTCATGCATTGTTAGTATGATTGCTAAATTCTACAATCATTTTTATTAGGCTGCATGCAAATTTTAAGTGTGCAAACACACAAACATGAAGCCCTACTCTTCAAAATCTCTTTAATAATAACACATGATGAAATTTATAATCAACACTGGTCAACAGATCTTTCGGCTTTGATGAAAATGTTCTATATATTTTCTTTAAAATATGATAGTCTTCAACAGCATGTAGTTAACAAGTATTTTAAATGTAGCTACTACTGTCACTGAGAAAATGAATTCTTTACTTTTAAGAAACCATATTTACATTTCAAAGCCTACAGTGCCATTGGCTACCATATTTGATAGAGTAGATATAAAGTATTAAGTATGAGAATATTTATTAAAATATTTTTGTCATGGCAAAATAATTGAAACCATGTAAACATTCATAAGTATGACATAAATTACTATGCATGCAAGCAAATTAACATGGTTGATCTTTATGGACTCACATTAAGTAGGAGTCTAAAATATAATACAATGTTTAAAAATAGTAACAAGAAACACAAGAAACACTATAAAATATTATTATTATAACATAGATTACAAGAATTTATGTATATACATATATATGACATATATACTAAATACATACAAAAATTATTTTTAATTTATAAAAATGTGATTTAAAGAAGCAAAGAGATATTTTTACTTATATAATTACATCTCAATTGAGTCTTTAATTTTTATTACATGCATTTATAGTTAAATTTTAAGTAGTCTGTAATACCTAACAATTCTGTCCTTATAAAAACCTCTTGAACTTATTTATAAAGCTCAGAAATAAATAATTTAGTTATTTAACTTAGTATTTGATGTAATATACAACAAAATGAAAAAAATCAGTGGAATTGATATAGATGAAAGTTAAAAATAATGAGACAAAAAACAAAGTTGTTAGAAAAGAAAATGCAAATGGATCATTCTTTTAAACCAACTAAAATCCAGATAAACAACATCAAGAAAATAGAGAACTAAAAAATCATAATAATATAAATAAACTAGAGAATAATATAATGATGGAGAAGTTTGACAAAGTTCAATATAGAAAATACAGTAATGGTGATACAAAAACAATTACAACAGCAATTGAACACTCCAAATTGTCAGACAGTCTTACAAAGAGGCAACATGCATTGGGAAAAATAATTGGAGTTATGTCAGAAACCTCTAAAAATCAAAAAAATGCTCTGGACTCTATACTTCCTCTTTTAAATTAAGATCAGATTAGTCACATACTGATTTTGCTGACAAGTGGAAAAATAATATAAAACTGCTCAAGGGGTATCCTTACACCTGACCTGGAGGATTTCTTTATAATCTTACTGATTTGACTAGATAGAAGTCAGTTCTCAAATATAAAAATGCTCATGGCTACCTCTAAGAGTGTAGAAGCATAGAAAATTACAGTGATATATCATAACCTGATAAAAATCTGCAAACATTTATGTGAACCAAATTCACATATCAGGCAGTTAATGAACCAATCAGCCATCCTTGGAGGTTTAACCTAAGGATACCTCTTGAGCAGTGTTCAAGAGCAGTTCTCTGCATGTACTCTACTGTGTCATTCAGATGACAGTGGGCTCCACAACTTCCAAGAGGAGCTATGCTGCTATCTGTGGTACCAAGTCTCTGTATTCCGACTAAATGCAGAGACCTTAAAAATGTCTTTATTTAGAAACCCAGAAACTCACCTAAGTCTCCTCGGAGACACGGCTACACCATCTTATTCTGATTAACAGTCTGAATTTTGGTACCTATTCTTTTTCTTCGGGTTAGATATCCCAAAAATTGCAGTCAGAAAAGGTCTGTAACTTGAGTCAAGTAACTTAAGCAACTGACAGGTGATGAAATATTGCTATTACTTTCACTGTATTATTAGGTGTCAGATTCCCACCTAGTAAACTCAGGAAAGAACTCAAATTGTCAGGAGTGACAGTGGGGAAAGGCAAAATCAGGTTGCCAGGCCACTGGAAGTGACATTTTTCAAGTCCCAATGGGTGCCAGCTGGTTTAGCATCCAGACACTGCCTGGTCACATAAGGATCAGCTTCTTATGTGTGTTAGCAGATGAAGTTCTCAGGTCATTAGGAAGGAATTCTGTCATTTCTAGCAAAGCCTAATAGAGGACCTTATACTGTGCAATCCATTTTATGAGGTCCAATTATAACTTTATAAATGTTATATATATAAATTTATACATAAATTTGTTCTCAGGTATAATAGTTGTAAAAAAAAAGAAAATATTGTAAATAAAAATACATAAATTCCAATCACAGAATAATTTCCTATATCAAATGCTAAAATCTATAGAATTAAATGATTTCCTAGAAAAATAAATTAAACCAAAACTGATTAAATGCATGCAAAAAATCAGAAGAGACCACTGTATTAGACAGCCAATATAAATTCACCTCTTAGATTACTACAAAGACCATATGATCATCTCAACAGATAAAGAAAAAGCATTCAGTAAGATTCGGCATCCCTTCATGACAAAAACCTTCAGCAAACTAGGCAAAGAAGGAACATACCTGACTATAATAAAAGCCATATATGGCAAACCCACAGCCAACATCATACGAAATGAGGAAAATTTTAAAGCATTCTGCTTAAGAACCAGCATAAGACAAGGATGTCTACTATCACCAATTTTATTTAACATAGTACTGGCAGTGCTAGCCAGAGAAATTAGGCAAGAGAAAGAAAGAAAGGACACCTAAATTGGGAAAGAAGAGGTCAAATTATCACTTTCTCTGATGATATGATATTGTACCCAGAAAATCCCAAAGACTCCACCAAAAGACTCCTACAATTGATAAATAAATTCAACAAAGTCTCAATTTATAAAATCAATGCACACAAAGTAGCATTTCTGTATACCAATAACAGTCAATCTGAGAGTCAAATCAAAGAATCAATACCATTCACAATAGCTACAAAGAAAATAAAATACTTAGAATATACTTAATCAAGGTGGTGAAAGATCTTTGTAAGGACAACTATGAAACAGTGATGAAAGAAATTGCAGATGACAGAAACAAATAAAAAAAAAATTCCACTCTCAATAATGGTAGAAACAACATCATTAAAATGTCCATACTGCCCAAAGTGATTTGCAGATTTAATGAAATTCCCATGAAAATTCTAATATCATTTCTCACAGATCTGGAAAAAACAATCCTAAACTTCATATGGAGCCAAAAAGAGCCTAAATAGCCAAAGCACTCTTAAGCAAATAAACAAATCTGGAGGTATCAATCACATTAACTGACTTCAAATTATACTACAAGGCTATAGTAACCAAACCAGCATGGTACTGGTATAAAGGTAACACACAGAACAAGGAACAGAATAGAAAAACTCAGAATTAAAACCATATAATTATGACTGACTGATCTTCAACAAAGCGGACAAAAACATACACTGGGAAAAGGATGCTCTATTTGATAAACGGTGTTGGGAAAATTGGAAAGTCACATGCAGAAGAATGAAATTGGCTCCCTCTAACCATATACAAAAAAATAACTCAAGATGGATTAAAGACGTAAATTTAAGACCTGAAACCAAAAAAAAACCTAGAAGATAATTTAGGAAAACCTTTCTACACATTGGCCTAGGGAAAGAATTTATTACTAAGACCACAAAAGCTGATATAGTGACAACAAAAATAAATAAATGAGACTTAATTAAACTAAAAAGTTTCAGCATAGCAAAGGAAATAACTAACAAAATAAACAGACAACCTACAGAATGGGAAAAAATATTTGCAAACTATACATCTAACAAAGAACTAATATCCACAATCTACAAGGAACTCAAACAAATTAGCAATAAATAAATAAATAACCCCATCAAAATGTGGGCAAAAGACATGAACAGACTCTTCTCAAAAGAACGTAGACAAATGGCCAAAAAATATATGAAAAAAATGAACAAATGCTCAAAATCACTAATTATGAGGAAAAAGAAAATTTAAACCACAATGAGATACCACCTTACCCTTGTTGGAATCATCATTATTAAAAAGTCAAAAAACAACAGATGTTGGCATGGTTGCAGTGAAAAGGGAACACTTATACAGTGTTGGTGGGAATATAAACGTGTACAACAACTTCTATGGAAAGTGGTATGGAGATTCCTCAAAGAACTAAAAGTAGACATACCATTAGATCCAGGAATCCCACTACTAGGTACCTACCCAAAGAACAGAAGTGATTTTATCAAAAAGACCCCCGCACCCAAATGTCTATTGCAACACAATTGACAATCGCAAAGATACAAAACCAGCCTAAGTGCCTATCAACTGATGTGTGGATAAAGGAAATGTGATATACACGAGATCTGTCCAGAAAATAGCCAGCCATGTAATATTATATATTGATAATGACTGGATAGTTTTTGGACACACCTCACACACACACGTGCACACACACACACACACACACACAGGAGTGCACACACACACCATGGAGTACTACTCAGCCATAAAGGAATGAACTAATGTGTTTTGTAGCAACTTGGAAGGAATTGGAGACCATTATCCTAAGTGAAGTATCTCAGATCTCATGAATGGAAAAACAGATACCACATGTTCTCCCTTACAAGTGGGAGCTAAACAAAGGATATATATGGTCATAAAGAGCTGTAGTGGACATCGAAAACCAAGAAGGGTGGAAGGTGGGAGAAGCATGAGGAATAAAAATCAGTCGAGTACAGTGTACACTATTCTGGTAATGGTTACACTGAAAGCCCTGACTTCGGCATGATACAATTAATTCATATAACAAAAAGATGTTGTACACTCTAAATTTTTTTAAATTAAATATACATATACATTTATAAAATCTGATTTTGTTTAGAGTTTTTAAAATATTCATTTGTATCTCTTTTAACATTTATCTCCATCTCATATGGTTGTGTATTTATTGTTATTTTTAATGATAACTTTTGCTGTCCACTGTATGCCTAATTACTCAGTGCCCCTTTTTGCATATGAAAATGTGTATAAATAACTTGAAACCAAGTCATTACAGTTTTTCTCAGAAATGTTTTATTTTCTTCTTTGTCACCTATTTAACATTATGATGTCTTTAAATGAAACTTTTATATTTTTTCCAGTTTTTATGATTGTTTTCAATGACTTGTTTAGTACAATTTCCTGGTTCACAGTGGAAAGAAATTCTTAATTTAAGAATTTAATCAAATAATATTTATGTAATTATCTGTTTATCTTCTTATTTTTCCACAACAAATTGTGGGCTACCTAAGGATAGTGGTCTTTTCTTATCTTAGATACTTGGCATCCTGTACAATGTGTACACATTGTAATAGTTCCATACATGTTTATTAAATTGTTAGTGGAAGGTCAATGAACTAAGACAGTTGAAAATAAAGCAATAGGGAATCTGAGAAATTCAATAAGCATTCTAAGCAGATAGCAGTATTCATGAATTATGAGATTCAACATGGTTATTGCAGCCGGAAAGATTTGGGAGCACATGCTTTTGGTGCCCAGCATTCAGCCATGGGTCATTTTAAAGGTGTTTTATGAGAGTCTGGGAATGAAAATTCTTCACTTTCCTCAATGGTGTTTCTGAGTGACACGTTCTTTTCCCACTAGATGTTAAAGTTTTAGCCCAAAGAAGTTTCTGGCAATCAATTAGTGTTTATGAAGGAAACCTGCTGAAGAAGTCTTTTGAAAGGCAGAGAGGAAAATTGAAAAGAAATTATGATTTTTGTAATGCTTTTGGTCAAATTCCTACCTGACTTAAATTTTGGCTTTGCATTTATGTGATCCAATCAATTATTATACATTAGCTGATTAAATTGAATATTTTGTAACTTGCATATGAGCAATTCTAAATGACATACATTATCTGTTCTTCTGATCTATAAATATATATGGTTTTCCTTTAAATTGAAGCTAAAGTGCCTTTGATTTAGTTAAAGCAAAAGAAATGATTTAATAATGACTGAAACAAGTATAAAACTCTTTATAGTAGTGTTCTTTTTTCAAGATAAAGCTTTTATTATGTATATTTCAGTAACTTTAACTTAATTTTTAACTACATGTATTAATAGTGGTTATTATTTTAACAAATATTTATTGAATTCTATTTGTGTCAGGATTTGCTCTTAGTCCTATGTATACAATAGTGAATAAGGATGAAGCCCTATTTTCTTACTATGTCAGTGTGGGTGTGAGAAGGAGCCGAGGCAAACAGTAAGCAAGTAAGCAATTAAAACATGCAGTTTTTCAGATGGTGATGCATGCTATAAAAATAACATAGGGGAAAAGAAGAGAGAACTTTTTGTCAGGAGGATTATTTTAATTATAATGGTCAAGAATGCCACACTAGTTAAATAGTATTTATGGAGAAAATCGCGTATCACATACTAGCTTTATTTAAAATGTTATTAGGATGTACATGATTATTTAATTTCTTCTTCTAATACTGTAATTAGTCTTACTAACTATGGTACGTAAGCTCTCCTCTTCCCTTACACTATCTTCAGATGTGTACATGGATCTTGGCCTTTGAATTTTTTTTTTTTTTTCACAGTACTCCACTTTATCCATGACACTGGATTTTCAGGTATTTTTTCTGAAGTGATGCTATTATCTTGCATAAAAATGTTAGTGTAACATCCACCCTAGCATAATCGAGGTAACATATTTCGCTGAAATAAACTGTTGTTTCTCATTGACGACTATCTTTCCTTGGTATGATCTTCATAACACCTTCAATTAATCAGCAGTCACATTAAAGTTGCCAGCCAAAAACGTCACTCTAATGATAAAAGACTCAGGCCATGTATCGACTGTCGCCTGGAAGAAACTATTTCCCTGTAAATTGTGCTTGGTAATGGTCAGTTCAATTGCACATAGTTATTCAGTGAGTCTTGAACTTAGCAAGTCTCTTCTCCCATAACTGAATGCACTTTCTCATTAAGCCCTTCTCAGACATTTATGCAGCATTCCATAGACATTAATTATCTGTTGCCACTACTGAGCTCACAGCAATTTTTGACAAGAATGAGAATACCATCCAAGTATGAGAAGATAATTACTACAGTCAATGTCCTGCAGGTAAATGAGAGGAAAAACAGTTGTCAATGATGCCACACTTAAACTACAATCTCTTTTATTACACCCACCAAAATAGTCAGAATTTGGTATCAGATATTTATTAATAAATGAAGTTTGCTTAAAATCTGTCTATAGAGCTTAAAAGTAAAAGGAACATAATTTTTTCATTAAATCACTGAAGAGAATATAAGGTGAACAGTATTTTATCATTGCACATTTTTCAGTGTTTGTGAATAGCATTCAAAATACAGTGTAGCTCAGAGAAGCAGAGAGTAGAATGGCCATTACCAGGGATCAGGGTGCGGGGAGGAGACGGGGGATGAGGAGATGACGATCAAGGAGTACGAAATCTCAGTTAGACAGGAAGAATAAGGTTTCCTTTTTGGTTTTTACTTTGTTATACATTATACAGCATGGTAAATATCGTAAATGATAATGTATTGTACATTTCAAAGTCACTAAATAAATAAATTTCAAATGTTCTCACCACAAAAAATAATAAATATTTGAGGTGATAGGTATTTTAACTAGCTTAATTTAATTAATTCACATTATATTCAGAAATCATATTATCACTTTGTACCCATAAATGTATATAATTTTATGTGTCAATTTAAAATTAAAAGTAAACAAAATATAATTCACTATAATGAGAAAATGTATATATTATCTCTTATAAGACAAAACAGTTCAGAGCCATTGTGATTCTATATTTTGTTTGGAATATTTAAAGAAAAATAACATAAAACTTTAGTTAGCAAAATTAAGTTAATGGTGCTTACTAGTTTTACTCAATGTTATCTCTCTCAGCAAAGTGAAGCGAACACCATGGATTGAAATTTGCAGTTCGGATCATTCAGTAAAGCTTTTCTCACAGCCTGAGGCATGGGTTGACTTTCCTCTAAGAAGGTAGAAGCAGAAAGATGTACTGTATTAGTACATAAAAATTCAAGGATTTGTGCATTGTTAAATCTCTGGGATGGGAGAAAATTTCAGTTAGTTAGATGATTAAAATAAGGCAAAGTTATACCAATAATAATCTGTTAATGATAACTGTATGTATTCCATAGTTTAGAAATATAAGTAAAATTCTTAATTTTAATTCTTTTCCAAAGTCTGAGCATGAAATTGATAATACATCTTGTTCCAACAGATTGGGAAATAAGAATTATTTTTAAACCCGCATTTAAAATTAAGAATTACTTTCGAAGCAAAAACATATTTTATAATTATAACTTGAAAATTAGCTTAAATATCATATGTACTTAAAGGATATATCTTTGACATTGAAAATTGATTTTAATTTTGAAATATCAGTGTCCTATAATGTTGCAATAAAATATGTTAAATGTTAACATTATTTTAAATAGAACAAGCTGAATATTGACACAAAATAAATGACTTTATACATGTCCTTAAATCTATGTAGGATGCTTTTTGTTAAAAAAATATATATACATATATAAATATATATATATTTATATATATATATATATTTTTTTTTTTGAGACAGAATCTCACTCTGTTGCCTGGACCAGAGTGCAGTGGTATCAGCCTAGCTCACAGCAACCTCAAACTCCTGGGCTCAAGCAATCCTACTACCTCAGCCTCCAGAGTAGCTGGGACTACAGGCATGTGCCACCATGCTGGGCTAATTTTTTCTATATATTTTTAGTTGTCTAATTAATTTCTTTCTATTTTTAGTAGAGATGGGGTCTCGCTCTTGCTCAGGCTGGTTTCGAACTCCTGACCTCAAGCTGTCCTTCTGCCTCAGGCTCCCAGAGTGCTAGGATTACAGGCATGAGCCACCACACCTGCTGCTTTTTGTTGATATTTTAAATTTACACAAACATACACATACACACAATGAACTGTTAGATACACTGTTCTGAAAGTAACATTATATTATATAGAGAGCATATGAGTGTTTTCTGCTACATTTTAGAATCGTATAGGAAACTTTAGCAGCAGAACATAATCAGTATAAGCTAGGGTAAAAATCAAACTCTTTATTCTTTAGTATTTATATTGATAGCATATTTCTTATAGTTGAGTTGGTTTTCTATTGTTATTACATACACACACATATATACATACATATACACACATATGTCAACACTGTTTCTTGAAGAGAAAATTCGGTTGATTAGATGCTTAAAAGATAATCGTATTTATAGAAAGTAAAATTGCTGTGTGAATATATTAACATATTTATGCCACACTATTTACATCTACAGGACATTTTGGCCAAAAGTAGGACTAAGAGATGTTTCTCTCCTACCAATTGTTTTTAAATGTTTTAAAATCTGGATAAGCACTTTAAAAAACCTCATTATTATAATGGTGTCTGGAGGAAGCATATACTCCTTTAAGCATATACTCCTGATAATTCTGACAAGGACAAGCTAGATAAATTCTCAACATCTTTCAGTACCTATGGGTAATCACTTTCAGGAAGTTTGCATAATATTTATTTCTCTATCAGCTAGTTAATTATGGAACTAAAGTCATTATATGAACAAAAATGGTATGTAAAACTAATAAAATACATATAAATGTAAGATAATGAGTCATTTAGAAATAGACAATAATTTATAAATTAATATATGGCATCACAAATCTGAGGGTGAAAAATACATTGTTTGGTAAGAGCATGAGAATATTTGTTTAACTCCTTTAGGGAAACTGAAATAATTACATTATACTAAGAAACACATAAATTCCAAAGTTAAAAAAAAGTAGGAGTATGTAAGTGAATTTTTCTCTAATTATTAAATGGAAAGAATTTTCAGAGCATAAAATTTGAGGAAAGAATAAAACAAATTTTATATATTGTCAATCATAAAAATTTACACATTTTATACATTAAAAATTCACAATTGGATAAAAAAATAAGTAACTGGAAAGATATTTGTACCCTATAAGACAGAATTCAATATGCTTAATATATCACTCAATACAAAAATGTAAATACACCCAAAAAAGAGATATGAATAGAAGATTCATAAAACATATGGAAGACAGTAAACATAGTATATTAAATAATCAAATGACTTAAAGGTTTTCAGATTTTTTTTCTGTGATGACTATTATAGCATTCTTTTATAATACAATATGCAGTCTTAATTTCAGAATTACAAGTAAGATTTAGAATATTTCCTCATGTATGTTTAATTATTTCTATTTTCCCCTGGTCAATACTGTCATGGTATTTACCATTTTACCTTCTCAATTTCCTTATAACTTGACCTTTGAACAACATGGGTTTCAACTGCTATGGGTCAAATTATATATAGATTGTTTTCAATAAATATATTAGAAAACTCTTTGGACATTCATGACAAATTGAAAAAAACTTACAGGTAAACCGTATAGCCTAGAAATATCAAAACAAATTAAGAAAATTTAGAAATGTCATGAGTGCATAAAATATATATAGATATTAATCTATTTTATCATTGGATACCATACAGTACACACACATCTATTACAAAAAGGTAATAGATGGTCAGTGGTCCATCTTTTGGTTGTATAACAAGAAGGCCTGGACAATGAGAGCTCTTTTCCTGAAATGATTCCATCATCGCATTGTCTCTGAAGTTAAGAAATACCTTGCCAGCAAGGGACTGCTTTTTAAGTTCTCTTGATATTGGCCAATGCTCCTGGCCACTCAGAACCCCATGGATTTAATGGCAAAGATGTCAAAGTGGTCTATTTTCCCACAAACTCATGGTCTCTAATTTGGCCTCTAAATCAGGGTGTCATAACGATCTGAAGACACATTATACACAGTACTCAATGGAAAGAATTGGCGATGCTATGGAAGAGAGTCATGATAGAGAGCGTATCATGAAAGTCTGAAAGGATTACACCACCAAAGAAGTCATCATTGTTATAGAATGATCCATGTAATGCTGCAATGATCGGTATGCTTTCTTCAAATGTTTAAATACATATTTGTTATTTGTATTTTTTATTATTTTATGTTTTTGAATTTTTTATCTCTGTATCCTCTTCAATTCCCTCATTGCTAACCAATTTGTAAAAGGATATGGATTTCATGACAGAATCTTGATGATAAATTCCATTTTATTAAGGTCTAATTACTTCTATGATAATATCAAATTGGGTGGTCGAATGAATTATTGGATGTAATTGGAACTGGGTATGTATGCCAGCTGTTTCCCAGGTAAATTTTGGTGTCCTTGAGAGTGGCCTTAACTTTATTATTTTCTTAATATACAATTATTTTCTTCAGTCAGTCAACTTTAGGTCCTATAACAGCAAAATAGGTTCTTTAGAACCAAGTCTAATGACTGCAGATTACTACTTTTCTTATATCTTGAAAGATATGCTAATAAGGACATTATATGTAATACTAGTAGTTCTATTTACTTGAATATTACAAGATGTACTTGGCATTAGCAAGATATAAATTATGTATGTATTACTGTAAAAACATTGATAATTTATGAATTTCTATTAAATCCATTTTACTCTATTTTATTAAACTTGAAAGCTGTGACCTATCTAGAGATCCCAGTTAAATTAAGCTAATTAAAGCGTGGAAATAGCAAGAGTGAAAATGGCATACATGTAAATTGCTTAATGCAAATTTAAATTAATGAGAAACGCAAATTTAGAAGTGTCCCGTTGTTATACAATTAATACAGAGGCATCTCTTTGCAAATACGGTGAAGTCACAATTATCATATTCATAAAAAGTAAATGTTTTTTGAAATTTGGTTTTATGCATTTTTATATTTGGGGTTTCATGGTAAATTTAATAAAAAAAAACTTTCCTTTGAATTTTCTTGATGTACTGGTAGTTTAGATTGGACCTATATAGTACAGTATTTACCTTTTTAAATAGTTATGCTTTTTTTTTTTCAGCATAATATGGGGGTACAGATGTTTAGGTTACGTGTGTTGCCCTTGCCTCCCCTCCCCCCACCTCAGTCCAGGTTTCAAATATGTCCATCCTATTGCATAGTGAGCATTGCACTTTTTGTGTACACATATACCCGTCCCCTCCTCCCTCCTTCCCCCTCCCCCCTGCCCCCTGCTCAACATCCAATAGATGTTATTCTTATATATGCACTTATGTGTTGATCCGTTAATACCAATTTGATGGTGAGTACATGTGGTGCTTATTTTTCCCATATCATTCTTCTTTTGCCTGAGAAATAAAAATAAAATCCTAAGTCTCCCAATTGACTGAACAGACCCCCTGCCTTGGCCAAGGGGACCTCAGAGAAACCTTAAAACTGGGTTCCCAGCCTTGACGGAATGGGAGGTCTGACACGCCTTGCTGTAGCCCCTCCCCCACTAACCACCATCAGGTTTTCTCCCCTAAGAGCTGAACAGAAAGCTGCCCTTTGGTTGGAAAGACTTGCTCCACTGCTAATTTCAACCAACCTCATGATCACTCCTCCCTTTCTATGGTTTGGACACTACAACGGACCAGCATTTCTCCTGATAAGAAGCTACGGACCCTGTGGCTCTGATCAGTCTACAGAGGCTGCGCAGAGAGGGTTTTCCTGTCCTCTGCGTCACCTTTAGACATTAAAGGGCCCAAAACTCCACCCTCTGATCATGCTTCCGCTGCCATTTTTTGAACATGGGTCCCAACATGGGACTGGTGAAGGGACAGGAAGCTCAATTGTGCATGCTCATGTTTGTTCATAAATATTCATAACTCCTCCTACAGCTTAAATATGTATATTCAGCCACCCTGCTCAGCCTAAATTCCTATTTCTGTTGCCCCTCCCTTCAAGCATTTGCACTCAGCTTCTGGCTGGAGGCTATGCCTCCCAGCCTGCAAGATGGCCAGCTGGCAGACTGCAATCCTTTATGAGAAATAAAGCCCTCCTTTCCAAATTTATGAACCTCATCATTCTTCAGTTGACATGTGTAGAGGAGATTAGGAAACTAGTCATTTTTTCATTCATTTACCCACTGGCAAATATTTATTGAACAGCAAGGCATTATTCTAGAGCCTGAAGACACAGAAAAAAATATCATTTAGTTCCATCTTTTCATGATCTCCCTGTCTGGTACTATGGCATAGCTTGCCAAATGGAAGGTGTTTCTATAGAGGCACAGGTAAGATAACAGGGAACTTGGCTAAAGAAAAGGCTCATAACTCAATAGGGAGATAAGGAAGGAGCGTCCTGAAGTCCTGGTACATGAGCTTTTGCAACAGATAAATGGGAGTAACTAATTATTCCCTGCACTCTTCATAAAGGATCAGAGGTAAGACTTGAAGACGATAGAGTGGAGCTGAGCACTGAGCACAGAGTGAGGCAGATGGAAATGAAGTGGTGACCTGGAGGAAGGGCCTTTGCAGTGGAGCAAACAGTATGTGCAATCACAGAGGGATGGAAGAGCCTGACATATGAAGGGAAGTGTGAATGCAATGCTCTATCTGACATGAAGGAGCTATGTGAGGTCATGATGAGTCTGGAAAGGCAAGCTGAGCTGGAGCGCAGGGGGTTCCCATAAGGGCTTTATATGGACACAGTGTGAAGTTTCTCAGAGTGTAAATTGGGAAGATTTATAAAAGAGGGATGGCATAAAATTCTAGAAAAACCACTGTGACATCACAGTGGCAATTGCAGTAAGTGCGCCTAGGGAGATGAAACAAGAGGTAAGGATATAGTTAGAGGCCTATTGCAGCCACCCAGAGGAGCTGGGCTAAGGGCCTAAATCAAGGCAGTGGACATAGGTAAGGAGCAAAAGAGACAGAATTGTGAGATATACAAGAGTTAGTATCAATGAGTCTCGAGGAATGACTCTGTGTGGGGTGAGCAAAGAGGAGAAATCACAGACAACTCCTAAATTTCAAGTTTGGGTAAGCAATTGATGCCTTTCACATTGACAAATACTCTCTTTTGACCAAACTTTAATCGGGGTCCTCTGAGTCCTCTACTCAACTGGGCCTGACCTTGAACTTCTCTCACTGTCCTTGTATAATCCAGTTTGAACAAGAATCCTGCTAAATCAGTTCAATAAAAATTCCCACCCTTGATACTTTACCACCTTTGATATCTTATTACCCTGACCTACCTTCATCAAGAATTCTATTGAATCAGTCTAGCAAGAGTCCTCCTTATCCTTGATGTTTCTTCCTAGTAATTTTCCATCCAGTGACCCCCTACTCTGCTACTTGGCTATAAATTCCCACATGTCCTGGTTGGAGTTGGAATTGGGCCCAATCTCTGTCCCCCGCTGTCAGCCCCCCTTGCCATGATCATACTACCTATCACAATAATGCCCCCTAAATAGAATCTTCCTTACCATCTTTAATAAATGTCATCGAATATTTTTTTTTTCTTCAACAACATGAATGAGAAATGTAAAAGGAAAATCAGGTCTGAAGTGAAGATCATGAATTCAGGATTTTTAGGAGGAAAAGATGGAAAAAGATTCATTACTAGTATTGATAGTTGAATCAAGATTATTATGATCCACAGAAATGATGATTCTCCAGGGAACAAATAATAGGGCAATGTCCTTTTCCACAATAGCATTAGGTTTGGGTCAATATTGTTTTATGTGATCAGTAATGTGTGAATAAATAAAGCTTATTACATTACAGCTTTTTCTAGCTAATCTGTACCCCCAACACCCACATTTCTGTGAAATTTCCATGAGGCAATATTGGTTAGTGGTGGTCTTTGTGGCCTTGGGCAAGTTTCTTAACCTCCCTGAACTCCAATGTTTTTACTAGAGATTATAACAGAATTTATTTAATAGCTTCTGTGAGAACTAAAGGATTTAAAATATGTAAAAGGCTCAGAACACTCTCCAGTTTATCATGAGTATTCAGTAGTTACTACTTATTGGCATGCAAAGATACAACTTTAAAATATTTTTATTTCTCTTTTTGTGTGGAATTCCACTCTATCTAAACCTTGCAAAAGTACCTTTCCAGAAAAATTTCTATCACAATTAAGTTAGAATAGAATTGAGATGGAGAGGAAAAATGCTGGGGAGATTGGTGTAGGCATAGGGAAGGAAGAATTACGTGACTGCAATATTTCAGATGATAGATGCTGATACCTGCTCACACTGATGACTCATTGACTGATTTCTAAATGAGAAAAACAAAATTTGATGTTGGCATCTGTATGTGGGTCATCTTAACATCATATGTCATCTTAGACAAATTGCATAGCCCACGGAATAAGAAAACAGGTAATGAATACCCGTGGCATGTTGTTATAAATTAAATCTCTATGGTTTTGGCCAAGATGTAGTAACAGGGACCAGGTTTACCTTACTATGTAAAACAATAGAAAACTGACAAAAATCCCTCTAACAGTTTTCAGACATTGAGTGGGCATCAAGCAAAGAAAGAGTGTGATCAATGAGAGGTGGAAAACAAATGAGCTGAGCCCTATGATTGCCCCAGCTTACTGCCTTGTGAAAGTTTCCAGTTTGCAACCTAAGAAGGGGAAATTCAGGCAGAATCAGTAAGAATCCTTGAGTTCTATGGATACCAAGCTGAAAATCCAGGCATCTTGACTTTTCAGAGTAAGGTAACAGAAAGCAGAAAGGATAGAGCAAAACAGAGAGAGAACTGCAAGCATTTACAGAACTCCCTTCCTCTTCCCTGCAGCTCAAGTATTCAGCCAAATACTGATCAGTCTGGGGAAAGAAGAATATGAGAGGAGTACTAGAAACTGTGACTTGCCAATGTTCACAAAGATTTGAGAATAGTACATGTTTCCACCTGAGAGACTGGGTATAGTACTCAAGAAGATCTTGACTGAATAGTGGGGAATAAATAGTTCTAGATTGAACATGGATATGGATCTGGATTAAAAAAACCTTTTTTTCGGTTTTTTTTTTTTGAATCTTTAAAACAACACTTGAAGGGATCAAATTGCACCCCAGAAAAAAGCATAATGATATAAAAATAAAAAATACCCCAAATTCGATCAAGTAAACTCTACAATGAATGACATCCAATTAAAAATTGTCAGACATGGGAAGGTGTAGGAAAATATGACCCATTATGAGGGAAAAAAATCAATCAATAAAAACTGATATAGAACTGGCAGAAATACTAGAATTAACAAATAAGTATATTAAAATAGTAATCATGATTTGTTCAAAAAGTAGACAAGAGATATCAAAGATATGAAAATGACTCAAGTCAAAATTCTAGAGATGAATACTCTGAGATGAAAACGACAAGATGAGATTATGGGAATATTAGGCATTGCAGACATAAAGATCAGTGAAATTGAAAATGAATAAAAGAAACCATCCAAAATCAAACACAGAGAGAAAAATTAACTTTTGAAAACTGAAAAGTGCATCAACGTAGTGAAGACAGTGCTCGAAGAGAAATTTATAGCTGTAAACACTTACATTTAAAAAGAAGAAAGATCTAAAATCAACAACGTAATTTTACTCCTGGAGGAACTAGAGCAAGAAGAGCAAACTAAACCCAGCATGAGTATAAAGAAGAAAGAATAAAGGTTACAGTGAACATAAATAAAATAAAAAAATAGAAAAATAACAGAAAAAAAACAAGAAAACCAAAAGTTGGTTCTTAGAAACAATTTTTTAAAAAATTAACTAGACTAACAAAGAAAATAAGAGAGAAAACAGATGGCTAAAATCAGAAATAAAAGTGAGGTAAGTACGACTAACCTTGCAGTAATACAAAAGATTATTAGAGAATACTGTAAAAAATGGTTTGTCAGTAAATTGAATAACATAGATAAAATGCTAAAATTTCTAGAAACACAGAAATTACTTAAAGTGACTCATAATGAAACAGGAAATCTTAATAGAGTTAAGACAAGTACAAAAAATGAAATCAGTAATAAATAAAGTTCACAATATAGAAGAGTTCAGTACCAAATTGTTTTTCTGTTGAATTCCAGAAAACCTTTAGAGAAAAATTAATGCCAATCCTTCTCAAAATTTTCCAGAATATAAAAGAGGAGTGAACACTTTTAACCTCATTCTATCAGACCAATGTTATCCTGACACCAAAACCAGATAAAGACGCTACAAGAAAAAAATTATTTACCAATATCCCTTACAAATATTAATGCAAAAATACTCAAGAAAATACTAGCAAACCAACTGAATAACATAGTAAAAGGATTATTCATCATGTCCAAGTGAGATTTATCCCAGGAATGCAATGGTGGTTCAACATAAGAAAATCCCTCAATGTAATATACCACATTAATAGAATAAAGGAAAAAATCCTACATGATAATCTCAATTGATACAGAAAAGGCATTTGACAAAATTCAATACCTCTTCATGATTAAAAAAAATCAAAAACATTCCAAAAAGTAGGAATAGAATGGAACTTCCTCAACATATTAAATGGCATTTATGAAGTGCTCACAGCTAATATTATACTCAATGGTAAAAGACAAAAAGCTTTCCCCCTAAGGTCAGGAACAAGACAACTGTGCCCCCCTTTCACCACTGCTACTGGACATGGTAGTGGAAGTTCTAGCCAGAGCACTTAGACAAGAAAAGGAAATAAAGGGCATCCAAATTAGAAAGGAAGAAGTAAAACTGTCTCCATTTGCAGATGATATGATTCTCTATATAGAAAATCACAAATAATCTACATGAAAATTACTGAATTCAACAAAATTGTGGGTTATAAGACCAATGTGTGAAAATAAGATATTTCTATACACATGCAATGAACAATATGACAATGAAATTAAGAAGGTAATTCCATTTATTGTAGCATCTAAAATAATGTTAAATAAATAAATAAATAGACTTAGTAATAAATTTAACCAGGAAGGTGAAAAACTTATACATTACAAAATATTATTTAAGAAATTAAAGAAGAGCTAAATAAATGGAAAGACATCCCATATTCATGGAGAAAAAGACTAATATTGTTAAGATGTCAATACTACTCAATCTATAGATGCAACACAATCCATATCAAAATTTCAACAGCCTTTCTGTAGAAATGGAAAACTCTATCCTCACATTTATATGAATTGCAAGGGTCCCAAAATAGCTAAAAAAAAAAAAAAATTCTTGAAAAAGAAGAACAAAGTTGTAAGACTTGTACTTCATAATTTCAAATCTTACTACAGAGCTACAGTAATCAAAACAGTGCAGTCCTGGCATAATGAAAGACATAGAGATCAATTCAATAGAATTGAAAGTTTAGAAATAAACCCATACATCTATGGGCAATTGATTTTTGACAAAGATGCCAAGTTCATTCAATATGGGAAAGAACAGTGTCTTCAACAAATAGTGCTGGTACCACTGACTTTTCACATGCAAAAGAATAAAATTGGATTCCCTACCACACCCTATATTTAAAAGTTAACTCAAAATGGATCAACAACCTAAATGCAAGATCTACAACCATAAAATTCTTAGACAAAAACAAAGGGATAAAACTTTATAACTTTGGATTTGGAAATGGATTCTTAAGTATGACAACAAAAGCATGAGCAGCAGAAGAAAAAGTAGTTAAATTGGACTTCATCAAAATTTAAAACTTTAGTGCACCAAAGGACATTATCAAGATAGAGAAAAGGTGACCTACAGAATGGGAAAAATATTCACAAATTCTATATCTGATAAGAGTTTAATATCCAAAATATATGAACTGGTAAAACTAAACAACAAAAGATAATCCAATTACAAAATGGATGAAAGACATGAATAGACATTTCTTCAAAGATATACAAATTGCCAATAAACACATGAAAAGATGATTAACATCAATAATCATGAGGGAAATACAAATCAAAACCACAATGATATACCACTTCACATTTACTAGGATGGCTATTTACAAAACAAACAAAACACCTAACAGAGAAAATAATAAGTGTTGGTAAGGCTGTGGAGAAATTAGAACCCTCATACGTTGTTTATGAGAGTTTAAATGGTGCAGCCTCTATGGAAAACAGTTTGGCAGTTCCTCAAAACCAAAGCAAAGAATTACCGTATGACCAATAATTCTATTTCTAGGTATATTCCCCAAAGAATTGAAAATAAAGATTCTGTTTTAAAACAAAGTGTTGTGTACAATAAATACGTACAATTTTTATCCATCAATTTTAAAAAATAAGTATTTTTTAAAAAAGAAAATGGAGAGTAAAACAGATACTTGCATACAAATGTTCGTTGCAGCATTACTTACAATAGCCAAAAGGTAGAAACTAACCAAGTATTCGCCAAAAGTCAAATGGATGAACAACTTATGGTATATCCAATACAATGCAATATTATTCAGCCATGGAAAGGAATGAAGTTCTGATACATGCTATGACATAGATGAACCTTGAGAATATTATGCTAAGCGAAATAAATCAAATAAAAAAAGACAAGCATAGTAGGATTCCACATATAGAAAGTATCTAGAATACGCAAATGCGTGGAGACAGAAAGTAAATTAAAGGAAACCAGGGGCTACGGAGGAAGGAAAAATTAGGATTTATTGCTTAATGGTTACATAGTGTCTGGCTGGGGTGATAGAAAAGTTTTGCAAATAGATATTGGTGATGGTTGTACCGTGTTATGAATATAATTAGCGCCAGTAAACTGTACATTTAACATTTAAAAATCATTAAAATGATATTTTTATGTTATGTGTGTGTGTGTGTGTGTGTGTGTGTGTGTGTATCTCCACAATTAGAAAAAAGAAAAGAAAAGCATATCAGTTAACTGGGGAAAAATTTCCATAAGCATAGTATATATGTAATCCAAGTCCTCAAAAAAGAAGGTAGGAGTCAACTGATGGTGACCTTTTATGCAGAGAATTGTACCAAAGATTTATTTGCTGTCAAATGACAAAATAGCTGATAAAGGGAAAAAGAAAATTTATCAGGGATCAGTAAGTCAGTAAATCAAAAGAGCTGCCCTTGATCTGGATAATGGCTGAGATCTATTACGTTCTCCAGTTTGATAATATTCACTCTGAAATATCAATATTTATTATCACTTGGATTGAGAGATACTTGCAAAAGCCCCCATCTGTCCAGGCTGTGAGGTCACTGGCTATTCAGCTTCCATCCTAGGCAGAGGCTCATGAACAGATGACTGCAACACGAGGAGAGAATTCCAGATTTCACGGCATCAAGCTCCTAGTATCTGGTTTGACCCTTTGCTATCTTGAAGAATGGTTTTATTTATATGAAAAAGTAGAGTTAAACATTCACAGTCAGATGAGACCCATTCCTTGCTCTCAAGTATCTTGTGGCATGGGGAGTGAGATGTATGGGAGAGAATTACATATAGAAAACTAGTGATAAACAAGGGCAATAATAGAGGTCTTTTCAAATAAGTTTGCCAGGTATCTGACAGTAATGTCTGATATGTTTTCCTATATTATTTTGCTGATCATTTTGGTTTTAATTTCTTTATTTGCTAAAGGCTTGGGAATGAAAAAAATTCAAAGGGGAATACTGAAAGAATCCATAGAAAGGTAGAATGGAGCACAGATAGTGTATGAGCGTGATAACGGAAACCCTGAGAAAAGAAAAGACAAGGCTACATAGGCTGAAGAAATATGCATATGCCCAAGAACAATTAATCACAATTAGTGAACAGTCAGGGTCTAAAATAATTCCTGATTTTACCCTGGATCTGCACTGTACTGATAAAACTATTCGTTGGATTACGAAGCTTGAGGCTCTTGCTTGGTTTGTATCTACTCTTTCCCCCAGGGTGGCTACCACTGATATCCTTTCAGTGGTAGCTGCCCTGGATCTGGATTTTAAGCACAGCTGCTAAAGTGCTAGCATGTAATAAGCTGTAGTTTGAATAGGGAGGGTAAGGGGAATAAAAGGAGAAAAAAATTGACAGTGAGAGCCTTTGACTAAAATAAGAACCTATGAAGGAAAATGTTTAAGAAGGTGCAGTGGGGCCCAGGTATAGGAAACTGAATCATACAATGTATTCCAGCTAAGATGAAAAAGAAAAGGTACAGAATAAATTCTTATGACATACCAACCTAGTATTTTCCTTGCTGAGTATTATCATCACTATTGTTATCAGCATTGTCATCACTGTGTGTTTAATGTGTGACCTGGTGATACCCAAGTGCTCTGGCATTCCAAAGTCACCCATCTCACCAACAAATAAAATGACTCACACTTTTAATGACTCAAACAGTCTGTAACTACAGACTCAGACATATAAAAATGACTGTCTATATACAGCCTATGTTGATCAAGTGCCTCTCAAATATTTCCAAAGAATTTCCAAAATTTATAATTTCCTGGACACTGTATGCTCGAAACTTCAGAGTCAGCAAAATTATGTGTCAGAGTCATTATGTGTCCTATGGCTCCTGGTGTCTCTCCATTCCACTTTATTGCACTCTTTCATGGAAGCACCAATAACGCAAGTGTTCTGTGACTGCAAAACATTCCAAACACATATTTTTCTACATGAGTGACATGTTTTGCTGTGGTAAGAACACGGAGTGTTATCTCTCTCCCCACGAGAATATTACATCACACCTTATCAGACCACATATGTGAGTTATTGGTCTCAACCTATGGACTCCAAAACACATACAAACCCAAAACGTTAACAGACACAGTAAGGGCTTAGGCTGTGGCAAGGCTACTCACTGCCAGCCTCTGAGCGATTCCCCACAGCCTCAGCCACCAACACTGATTATACTTGGAAGCATCAAAGGACCTTGCATGTGTTTGTGTTGGTCAAACCACCTTTTTTGAGAACTTCTTATAGAAAGGTACTCTTAACTGAGAAAAAAATAATGAGGCCTATAACTTGGAAAAGGAGAGCTTTATTTCTCTTAAAGGGTATACAGCCCTCAGTAGCTATTCCAGCAGGCTGAAAAGCAAGGAACCCCACCACAAGCCAGGAACACATGCTTCAAGGGAGCATCCTCAACAAAATATTAGCAATAAAATCCAGCAATGTATAACAATAATTATATACCACACTCAAGTGGGATTTATCCCTGGTATGCAAGACTGGTCCAACATTCAAAAATCAATTAATGCAATCCATCACATCAATAGTCTAAAGAAGAAAAATTACATGATCATATTAATAGATGCAGAAAAATCATTTGACAAAATTCAAGACTCATTCACAATAAAAATTGTCAATAAACTAGGAATAGAAGCGTACTTCTTCAATCAGTTCTTTCTAACTTGATCTATAGAGTCAACACAATCCCAATCAAAATCCTAGCAAGTTATTCTGTGGATATTGACAAACTGATTCTAAAGTTTATATGGAAAGGCAAAAGACTCAGAATAGCCAAAAAAATGAAGGAGAAGAACAAAGTTGAAGGACTGGAGTACCTGACTTTGAGACTTACCATAAAGCCAGAGTAATTAAGACTGTGATATTGATGAAAGCATAGACAAACAGATCAGCGGAGTAGGGTAGGGAGCCCAGAAATAGACCCACATAAACATAATCAACTGATCTTTGACAAAGAATTGAATGCAATATAATGGACAAATGATAGTCTTTTCAACAAATGATGCTGGAGCAACTGAACATCCACATGCAAAAAAATATGAATGAGACTCAGATTGTATGCCCTTCACAAAAGGTATCTCAAATGAATGGATCACAGACTTAAATGTAAAACACAAAAGTATAAAACTCCTAGAGGATAACATAGAAAAATACTAGACCTTGGGTTTGGTGATTACTTTTTAAAGATATCAACAGAGGCATGATCCATAAAAGAATGAATTGATAAGCTGGACTTCATTAAAATAAAAAATTTCCGCTTTGTGAAAGACATTATAAAAAGAATGTAGAGACAAATACAGACTAGGAGAAAATACCTACAAAAATATATCGGACGTAAGACTGTTACTCAAAATATACAAAGAATTCTTAAAACTAAAGAATAAGAAAACAAACAACCCAATTAAAAAATGACTCAAAGATCTAAAGAGACAACTCATCAAAGAAGATATATGAATAGCAAATAAGTATATGAAAAGATGCACCACATTACATGTCGTCAGGGAAATGCAAATTAAAACAACAAGATATCACTACATATCTATTAAAATGGCCAAAATCCAGAACTCTGACAACACCGAATGCTGGCGAGGATGTGGTGTAACAGGAACTCTCATTGATTGCTGGTGGTAACGTAAAATGTACAGCCACTTTACAAGACAGTTTGGCATTACCTTCATTACAATATAATGCATACTCTTACCACATGATCCAACAATTGTATTCCTTGGTATCTACCCAAATGAGTTGAAAACTTATGTCCACACAAAAACCTGTGCAAGGATATTTAGAGCAGCTTTATTCCTAATTGCCAAAACTTGGAAGCAACCAAGATGGCCCCTCCAGTAGGTGAATGGATAAATAAGCTGTGGTACATCCAGACAATGGAATGTTATTTGGTACTAAAACAGAAATGATGTCATGCCATGAAAAGACAAGGAGGAAACTTAAGTGCATATTTCTAAGTGAAAAAGGGCAACCTGGAAGGGCTATATATTGTATGATTCTAACTATATGACATTCTGGAACAAGCAACACTATGGAGACGGTAAAAAGATCAGTGGTTGTCAGGGGTTAGGGGGGATATGGGATGAGTAGGTGAAGAACAGAAGATTTTTAAGGCAGCGGAATTACACTTTATGATGTTATAATGGTGGATAAATGTCATTACACACTTGTTAAAATCCATAGAATGTACAACAGCAAGAGTGAACTCTAATGTAAACTATAGACCTGGGGTGATAATAATGTATGAATGTAGGTTCATCAATTACAACAAACGTATCACTCTGCTGGGAGATGTTGATACTGGGGGAGGCTGTGGGTGTGTGGGGAAGGGGTGGGGGAATATGGGAACTCTCTATATTTTCTACCCACTTTTGCTGTGAACCTAAAACTGCTCTAACACAAGTGTCTTAAAATAAATAAATAAATACATCAAATAAATATTCGATATCCTGCATGTTGCTGATAATTGCTGCCTCAGAGTTGTTATTAGCCCTAGTCTATATTTAATAATGCTACGGGTGCTCATTCTCCCAACTAAAACACTTCTCCAGTGTTTCTTTTCTCTCAGTCCTTGGGTCTTTTCTTAAACCACCAAGAAATAATGCTCAAATTCCAACCACTTCCCACTATTCCACCTAGACTAGCTGAAAGATTTCACTAAGCTTTCTCATTTATATTTCTTCAAGATACTTTCCTAAACCAAAAGCAGTTTTATCTCTAAGAGAAAAACCTTTTGAAAAAGAATATTGACATTGCTCGAACAGTCTTCTGGAATAGCAGATTTCAGATTATTTGTCATACGTACTTGTTTTAAAACTTCGTATGCATTCTCATTAAATATATATTTATTCATAGTTTATACCCATGCACTACTGATAATCCACTTAGGTAATAACAATATAATGTAAATACTTTGTTTTTATAAAAATAAACAGAAGTCAGTTTCTTCTGCAATTCTTTTTGAAGCCCAATAAATTATTAGTTACACACTCTCATTCTGCCATTCTGAAAATCACTGCTCTAAAGAAAATGGATCAAAAGAAGAAGAGCCATTAAAAAAGAAGAGGAGGAGGAAGATGAGGAGGAGGTTGTCCCCTTCTTTCTCCTTAAGGGGTGTCTGTTTTTCTCCTTTTTGAGTAATCTGTGTCTGCAGTCCTGAACCCCTGGGCCGTGGACAGTACTGGTTAGGAACCAGCCGCACAGCAAGAGGTGAGCAGCGGTGAGCGAGCAAAGCTTCATCTGTATTTACAGCTGCTCCCCATCACTCACATCACCACCTGAGCTCCATTTCCTGTCAGATCAGCAGTGGCATTAGTTGCAGGAAGACAAGCTCAGGGCTCCCACTCATTCTGCATTATGGTGGATTGTATAATTATTTCATTATATATTATAATGTAATAATACCATAAATAAAGTGCAAAATAAATGTAATGCGCTTGAATCATCCCGAAACCATCCCACCCTACCCCAGTCTATGGAAAAATTGTCTTCCATGATACCAGTCCCTGGTGCCAAAAAGGTTGAGGATCGCTGATCTATGTGACATTTCTTCTGCCTGATTGTCTCAGTGGAGAGTCACACGGAAGTGGAAACTCTAAAGCCAGTTTCAAGACACATGTACATTTGTAATTATTGGTGGATTTTTTTAGTCCTCCCCAAGTTCAGAACAAGTTGGAAGGATTTCTTGAGTGCAATTTGATGGGTCTTAATGTAAAAACAGAGGGAAATGCCACCCATTATATAAACTCAACTATGGGGAAACATTAATATTCAAAACAGAGAATTTTAGAGTTTGAGAAGAGGTTAAGTGGATCACAGAATAGATGTCACATTTTTGCAATAATATATTGGCAAAGAAGAATGTGCCCTGTATTGCTGTTAGAAAGAAGCTGTGATGGGAAGAGAGGTATTGGAGCCAAGTCAGAAGTTCTTGTTAGATTCTTCCGTGCTCTGGTGAGAAGTTGTCTTTGCTGAAAGTAAAGCTCTACATTTTAACCCACTGGGGAGTGGGAAAGAGTTCTCTTCTGGGTATTATAAAGGGCTGTGTTTACCTTCTCTCTGGCATCCAGATGATATTACTGCAGACATCTCCACCTTGTCTCCCCACCCTGCTGTTTGTTCAAATATATTGATATTCATGAAAGCTTTTCTTTTATGAGAAGGGGAAAAGGAAGTTTGAGTTACGTAGCCCAAAAAGGCAGAGAGGATGGGATTGTTTCTCTTTCCCCTCTGCCTTAATAAACAGGTTTGAACTTTTACGGAGGAGTATCAGTCAGCTTCTTTGCAGGAAATAGAATGTAGCTCAGAGAGATTAACTGAAGAGTAGAATGTAGCTCAGAAGAATAAAACTAATGAAGGTGATCTTTCCAGAGGTGTGGTCAGGAATGAGGACATCCTCAAGGGATACAGATATAGCCAGAGACTAGAGGTCTGAAGGGACAAAGAGAGGAAATAGCTTCCTGGAATCCAGTGAGATCTGAGCCACCTGGCAGGGGCTGTGGCCTAGGAGGGATGCGGGCAACACCTGAACAGTTGACAAAAACAGGGAAGGAGCAGAGAATACACACCTCAACTTCGCTCCCTGCTCTAGACCATCTCTCCTGACAGTACCTCCCGCGACCAAATCCAACAAGAAGCCAGGCAGCAAGGAAGCCCATAATATGGTGCATACAGGCCTGCCTCCTACTCAGAGAAGGGCAGAGCAGAGAAGAGTGGAGAAGAGATGTGACGGGGCAAACGGAACAACACATACGGTTAGAAGAGGGGTCACCAGAGACATACAGAAATGTTTATCAAGAGACCTGATTCAACACATGGAATAAATCCAAAGGCTAACACAACTCAGAAAGAAGGAGCCTGTGAGACCTGGGCCCAAGCAAAACTCTCTGGGTCTCAGCCAAAGAGGTGCAGCTTGAATTTGAAAAGAAGACCGTTCATTCTTTCTCTTCGTGGTTCCCAGCAGTGCTCTGGTTTGCAAGGACTGAAAACACTGGGAGAATCAGAGACAGTTGGAGCATGGACCTTGGAGCTCTTATGCCATTTTGGGTGGAAAGAAATTGCCAACCAGGAGCTAGAGCAGAAGAGGCAGGACAGGGCAGATCTACATGATGGCTGCAGCTGGCCTTCCAGTGTGTGGACTCGAAGGAGGAAGCCTTTCTGGCCCTCGGGTCTGTGGGCCTGGAGCAATTATAAGTCAGTTAGTAAAAATATACATGACATATTTCCTTAATCGAAAGCTAGTAATATCTGGGATATTTGTGTCACACATGTTTAAAATGTTTGTTCTTAGAGTAACTGAGTAACATATTAATTCCAGAAACCAACTACACACGGAGTTGAGAGAGAACACCTGGTGTGGAAGTGACATTGATCAGGTCACAGGAGATTAAAGGAAGGATTCCTCTGGGAGATGCGAACTGAGCATTTTCCCCAAGGAAGGACCAACCTCTCTTTAAGTCAATGCTTATTTGTAACATAGCAGTCACTGCAGCTGAGATCAGGGATGGTTGTGGGAGGAGAGACAAGAAGGGTGGTGTTAGCAGAAGGGGAAAATAGGGCTCTGTTAGGAATGTCCAAGCTATACCAATGCCGAAACATTGCAGAGCATCTGATTACACGGTTGTCAGCAAACTTCCTCCTCTTCCCAATATATATAACAATGACAGTGAAAATATTAATGCTCCAGTTATTAAGTCTTTGCTACATGGTGGGACACTGTTATTTGCACCTTATATAATTCCATCTAATTTTCGTATCAACTCTCTGAAGTGGGTTCTCTTCCCTTTCTATATAGGGGGAAACTGAATATCAGAGAGATTACAGGGCTGACCTCCTGTGAGGAAAGGGTCCTAAGTCCATCTCTGCATGACTTCTGGATGATCTAGACCTGTACTGTCCAATACATCGGCCATGAGCCACATGTGGCTATTGAAGTGCAGCTACTCAGAATTAGGATGCGCTACAAGGATTAAACACACACTGGGTTTTGAAGAATTTAGTATAAGCAAAAGGATGTAAAATATCTCATCAATAATTTTTATATTGCTTATATCTTTAAATGATAATATTTTGTATAAAATGGGTTAAACAAATTATTTTTTAAAGAATAAGGGTATGCGGCCAGGCGCAGTGGCTCACGCTTGTAATCCTAGCACTCTGGGAGGCCGAGGCAGGCGGATCGTTTGAGCTCAGGAGTTCGAAACCAGCCTGAGCAAGAGCGAGACCCCGTCTCCACTAAAAAATAGAAAGAAATTATCTGGACAACTAAAAATATATAGAAAAAATTAGCCGGGCATGGTGGCGCATGCCTGCAGTTCTGGCTACTTAGGAGGCTGAAGCAGGAGGATCGCTTGAGCCCAGGAGTTTGAGGTGAGCTAGGATGATGCCACGGCACTCACTCTAGCCAGGGCAACAGAGTGAGACTTTGTCTCAAAAAAAAAAAAAATAAGTGTATGCACCAATTTTTATTTTTAAACAAGCATCAGAGACCAGATTCAAGCAGAATTAAATAATTAGAAAACATAAATTCATATTGTAGAGGAAGGACAGCTTCCAAAGTTGGCAAATTCAATGGCTTTGTGAAGTCCTAAAAGACCCCATTTCTTTCTATCTCTCTGCTTTGCCAGTCTCAGCATGCTGCCTTTGCCCTTACCTGGAGCCCTTCATAGTCCCTAGAAGGCTGAAGCAGTTTTCAAGTGTGACAACATTCGGGTAAATCCAGGAATGATCTTTTCTGTGTACCTTTCTTAGAAGCAAGAACACTTTTCCCAAAAGACTGCCTACTACCCTAACAAACTTCTTCTGACCTCTCATTGGCAAAATTGGGTTACTGTATATTCTTAAGCTAGTCAGTGGTAGAGAGTGAAATTATCAAGACTGTCTTAGACTAGCAGTTCTCAAAGTTGTGCATGCATCAGGATCACCTGGAGGACCTTACTAAAACCAGGTTGCTGAACCCTATCCCCAGAATTTCTGATTCAATAGGTCTGAGGTGCCGCTCAAGAATCTGCATTTCTGACAAGTTCCCAGGTCGTGCTGATACAGCTGGTCTGGGAAACGCATTTTGAGAACCAATGTCTCAGACTATTTGGAGTAGAATGGATGTTAGGGGATCAATCAAAACTATATGCTATAGGAGATAATTTTATCTGAAGAGTATTGTATATGTGTGTGTTTAATTTATTTTTTATTTGTATAAATTCATGGGGTACACATGCAATTTTGCTACATTGATGTATCGCACTGTGATGAAGTAAGAGCCTTCAGTGCATCCATCACTGGAGCAATGCACATTATACCCACAAAACAACTGTCCGTTATCCACCCACCTCTAACTCTCCCCACCCCGAGTCTCCATCATCCCTCATTCCTCATCCCTCATTCTGCTTCCATGTGTATACATTATTTAGCTTTCACTTATAAGTGAGAACATGTGGTATTTGTCTTTCTGTATCTGAGTTATTTCAGAGCAAAGACAATATATGTAACCTAAATATTTGTACCCCAGTAATATGCTGAAATAAAAATTAATTAATTAATTTAAAAAATCTAGCCAAGAACCAAATAAAAAAGGCAATCCAATTTACAATAGCTACAAAAAATAAAATACCTAGGAATATATTTATCCAAGGAGGCAAAATATCTAGACAATAAAAACTACAAAACACTGATGAAAGAAATTGCAGATGACTCAAACAAATGAAAAAACATTTCTTATTCATGGATCAGAAGAATTAATATCATTAAAATGACCATACTCCTCAAAGCAATCTACAGGTTCAAGGCAATGCCTATCAAAATACCAACATCATTTTTTGCAGAATTAGAAAAACTGATTCATATGGGACCAAACAAACCAACAAAAACAAAGCTGGGGCATCACATTTCCTGATCTAGAACCCAGAAATAAAGCCACATACTTAACTCCAACTGATCTTTGAAAGTCAAAAAGAATGTTGACTGGGGAAAGGACATAATTTTCAATAAATGATGCTGAGAATTGCTGTACGCAGAAGAATTAAACTGGACCCCTATCTCTCACCATATACAAAATTAACTCAAGATGGATTTAGGATTTGGAACCATGATTGAAAGATGTGGACCTATAAAAATACTAGAAGAAAACCTAGGGAAAACTCTTCTGGACATTGGTCTAGGCAAAGAATTAATGAGTAAGACCTCAAAAGCACAGGCAACAAAACCAAAAAATAGACAAACAGGACTTAATTAAACTATAAAACTTCTGCACAGCAAAAGAAATAATCAACAGTGCAAACAAACAACCTGCAGGATGGGAGAAAATATTTGCAAACTATATATCCAACAGAAAACTGATACCCAAAATTTACAAGGAACTCAAACTCAACCATAAAAAACCCAAATAACCCCATTAAAAAGCAGCCTAAGGACATGAATAGACATTTTTGAAAAGAGGACAAACGAATGACCAAGAAGCATCTGAAAAAATGTTCATCACTAATCGTCAGAGAAATGCAAATTAAAACCACAATGAGATATCATCTGACACCAATTAGAATGGCCGTTATTAAAAAGACAAAAATAACAGATATTAGCGAGGATACAGAGAAAAGGGAACCCTTACACACTGTTGGTGGGGTTGTCAGTCAGTGCAACCTCCATGGAAAACAATACGGAGATTTCTCAAAGAACTAAAAATAGAGCTACCACACAATCCAGCAATCTCACTTCTGGATATCCACCCAAAGGAAAATAAATAAATATATTTAAAAGATACCTGCATTCATTGTGTTTATTACAGTACTATTCAATATGCAAAGATATGGAATCAACCTAGGTACCCATAAGCAGAGGATTGGATAAAGAAAATGTGATATATATGTATAACGAAATACTATTCAGCCATAAAAAAGAATAAAATTATGTCTTTTGCAGCAACATGGATGGAACTGGAGGCCATTATCCTAAGTACCCACTGGGTAGGAATGTACCCATCCTCTTCCCCCCACCTGCCCAACACCCGATGAATGTTACTACTATATGTGCACATAAGTGTTGATCAGTTAATACCAATTTGATAGCAAATACTTACGGTATTTGTTTTTCTATTCTTGAGATACTTCTGAGTTCATTGGAATCAGGAATTTATCTATTTCCTGTAGGTTTTCTAGTTAGTGAGTGTATAATTGTTCATAATAGTTTTTAATGATCTTTTGTACTTTTGCAGTATCTTTGTAATGTCTCCTTTTTCATTTGTGATTGTTTTTACTTGTATTTTCTCTCTTTCTTTCTTGTTTAGTTTAGCTAGTGAGTTTTTTATTTGTTTGTTTGTTTATCTTTTTGAAGAACCAACTTTTTATTTTATTGATCTTTTGCATTGTTTTTTGCCTCTATTTCATTTGGGTTCTGCTCTGATCTCTCTTATTTTCTTCTGCTAAGTATGGGTTTGGTTTGTTCTTGTTTTTCTAGATCTTTGAGGTACAACATTTCAATGTTAATTTGTGATCTTTCTACTTTTTTGATGCAGGCATTACATGCCATGGACTTCCCTCCTCAAACTGCTTTTTATGTATCCCATAGGTTTTCATATGTTGTGTTTTCATTTTCACTTGTTTCAAAATTTTTAAATTTTCTACCTTAATTTCTTAGTTCATCCAGTGATTGTTCAGGAGCATATTGCTTAATTTCTATATGTTTGTATAGTTTCTGTATTGATTTCTAGCTTTATTCCACTGTGGTCTAAGAAGCTACTTGATATAATGTCAATTTTTTAATATTAAGACTTGTTTTGTGGTCTAACATGTGGCATATCTTGGAGAATGTTCCATGTGCTGATGAAAGAAATATAAATTCTGTAGTTGCTGGGTATAATGTTCTGTATATGTCTATTAAGTCCATTTGGAATAAAGTCCAATTTAAGCCTCATGTCTCTTTGTTGATGTTCTGTCTCAGTGATCTTTCTAGTACTATGAGTAGAGAGTTGAAGTTCCCCACTATTATTGTATTTCTATATCTTTCTTTAGGTCTAGTAATATTGTTTCTGTGAATCTAGATGCTTTGATGTTGGGTGTATATATATTTAGGATAGTTATATCCCCTTGCTCAATTGATTCCTTTATCATATAATGACTTCTTTTGTCTTTTTTTCACTCTTTTTGATGTAAAATCTGTTTTATCTGATGTAAGTATAGCTATTCCTGCTTGCTTTTGATTTCCATTTTTAACAATATTTTTTTTCAACCCTTTACTTTCAGCCTATATGTATGTGTCTTTATTGGTAAGGTGACTTTTTTGTAAGCATCATATATTTGGATCATGTTTTTTGATCTATTCTGCCAACCTGTTTCTTTTAAGTGGAACATTTAATCCATATGTTCAAAGTTAATGTAGCGTTATTATAAGCAAAATGTAAGCACATGTCAATTTCTATAGCATATAAATAGACTACATGTGGGTTGTCTTGATTGTTCTTATTGGGTATAGTTGATATCAGTATTAATTTTAATTATGTAACACTACCTGGTCATGTCGGGTGCCCTGAAAACCTTTATGAACCATCCCACTGCCTCAAAGTTTTAAGCCCTACAATAGTCTATTGTCCTGCCTGGACTACATCCTGCTGCTTTGCTCCTCTTCCAATTTCTTTTCCTGCTTAATGGATCTGTATTTGGGAAGGTAGTTCTGAGAGGTAACCTGAGCTTCTTGAGGACCTATTATGTCTTAATCAGAATCAAACCAAATCAATGCCCAGTCACTCCTGAAAGAGTTCCCTCTAACTCTTCTAACTACCTGTCTGAGCTAATGTTTTCCTCCAAATATCAAAGCCAGCAGCTGCAGCTTTAATGGCAATCAGTACTTTTCAAAAGGTGGCTATCTCAAGTTTAGCATAAGTAGAATAAATTAAGACTTCTCTAAACCCAGTGTATTTATAGAGTTTCTGCCTTCAGGTTCTCTGGATCTTGAATAGATAGTTTAGAGATAGAGGGAAAGAACATTCTAGAATCAGAATTCAGTGAGAGAAAATATGTGGCGAGTACAGGGAAAACCAATAGCTGTGCTTAGCTGCAGTAAGTACTTCATGAAAAAAAGGTAGGTGTTGAGTCTGGAAGGGATGAGATGGTCAACTTGTATAAGGCTAATAAGAAATTGAACATATTCTGTGGTAAATGTAGAACTGGTAATATTAATAGTTCTTTAAGGAGAATGGAACAATCAATCTTTATCTTTTTGGTAAAAAATAATTTTAATGATGATTAAGAACAGAAATTTTGAAAAATTTTAAAATCACAGCAGCATGCATTCAATTGAAACTTATTTTGTCATAATGGTAGGAAAACTGATAACCGAGCAGTAAAACTGATTAATGGATCACTCCACTTACAAAACACAGCATATCCAGGCAACAGACAGTAGTTAAAGCAACACAAATTTCATTATAAAGAACTAACTCAGAATCTTTTCTCTCTGGATAATTTTGAATAAAGTATACCCTGAATACATGGTGGGGTATAAAACAGACCACTATTACTAGGAGGAAGAAGAAACTCTTGATTTGGGCTCTATACTCTTGATGGGCCCACACATCAGGCCAAAGAGCCTTCATCAGTTGAACGATGACAGCCATCTGGATCAGAAAGAGGGTCACAACCATTGTCACTATAACAACTATAATAGAATAGTTCATGATAATGAATTCTCTGCGGTTGAGATCTTTGTAGAACTCAAAGCATCGCTGTTGTTCTGAGTACCTTGGATGGATGCCATATTGTAAAAAGAAAATTGGCAAAAAAATGAGGCTACCTGCTATCCAAATAATAATGCTTAAAACTACCCCATGGTACTTTTTTAACTGTTGCATTTGGAGTTTCTTAAAATAGATAAGTAATCGGAGTATGACAATAGCCACATAGAAAACAAAGGTAAAGTACATGTGACCATATATGATGCTGCTAACCACTCGGCAGGTAAAGGATCCCAGCTCCCAGGTGACTAAGACATAATAGCTGAGACGAAATGGAAGGCTGACCAGAAGGATGGAATGTAACACTATGATGTTGAAGACAATTGTGGCAATCACTGATTGGCGACTCCTTTTGAACATCAAACGTGACATCATAACTGTTCCTGTAGTGCCTCCAAGCAAAACCACGCCATAGAGCATTATCAGAATCAGCCTACAATGCACATTGCAGTAGTCTAGGTCTGTTTCTGAGGTGTTTGACAGAGCAGTTGTATTGATCTTCTCCATGTTTTGCCACGCAGAACTTAGATGAACATAAACTCCTAAATCAAAAGTTTTGCAAAATTACAATGGCTGTATTGAAACTATACAGCAACTGTGCATTAATAGTATTGAATTTGGTAATCCCAGATAATTATTTACAAACTTGAACTTATGTACAAAAAAAAAAAATTGCCAGAGATTCCACCCAATTATCCAAACATATTGAGGAGACAGAATTGAGATAAATAAATTAATACAAATAAGTTTGTTTGAATATAAAATTCAGAGTTGTGCACCTAGGTACAAACAGCTATGTTTACACATATCTCAGAGCCAGGGCTAGAGTGAAACGTGTTAGCTTCAGGTGTAAAATTTAAGGAAAGGCAAAAAAACCTCAGAAATCAAAATAAATAATATTTTAATGCAATATATTTTCAAATCAAAACTAATGTAAAAATTCATAATAAACAAAATAACAAAATTTTAAATAAAGTCAGGATCAGCCTATACCTAGTCCACGTTTAAGTCAGATGTATAACTGTCTTCCCTCCTACTGTGAGGCAATCCAGTTTAGGATAATGTAGAGAAAAACAACATAAGTCATGCGTAATTATTGTAAGGAGATGTATCAAACAACATCTTAGAATATTTTCTGTGAGCAGCTTTTGAGCAAGGAGTAGCATATAAATACATATTCTCTGCACCCCTTTCTTAAACTTGAATTTTTTGCTGCAATTTTTTGTTACATTTTGGTGAAATGTTGGAGTTTGAAGGTGGGCTCCGTTTGGTTTTGATTTAAGCTTTCCAGATGTGTGAGTTTAAGGAACAGTGATCATGTAGCAGAAAGACAGAGCCCTGGCAATCTGCCACCTTGCAAATAAGTGCCAACTCTGCCATTGAGTTACGGTGGGCCAGGGCATGAGACACTTGGCTTCATGGAGCTTTAGGTGTGAAACGGGAAAGGTTTTACTGCCTGTAGTAGGGGGTTATTAAAAAATTAAATGAGTTAGTATGTATGAGACACCTTTGTAACTGAAAAAAAAAAGCCATATAAATGTTATGACTCTTAAGGTAAAACAACAAGACATTATTATTTACCCCTTCCTCCTTATTCAAAGGAGGAAAAAATACAGAGTTATGTTACATAAAATTGTTATTGCACCAAGAACTATGTAATGAATATCTAACTATTAATAAAAACAATGATAACTTTTTCATACCTTTGTTCTGATGGCGTGAGACTCAAGGCACCCAGAGCTCAAAGCTTTCTCTCTGGGAGGGTCCGTGTCAGTTTCCTCATGTATCTCCTGCTCACCTGGCCAGAATAGAGTTTGATCATTGCTATCAGAGTGAGAAGTTATTCCACAATGAGTCTAAATATCTTAGAATTTTTCTTCTGCTACTATGGGCTCTTCTTAGAATAATTCCATTTTCTGTTTGTGAAAAATTATAATGGACTTGGCATATTTGCTACCCTCGATAAGATCTTATCACGATGTAAAAACAAAATTACAACTTGCATAACGATCTACGTGTTATGTGTTAAAATATGCATTTTAATAAAATACCTGCCTGTAAAATATATAATTTTTATAAGCTTTCTGTATGAAATAGAATAGTTTTATATGACTCAATGAACAACCAACATGATATTGATTTAATTTTAAAATGTTGGTCATCCTCAAGTCTAAGCAGATAAGAGTTAAGTTTGAAATTATTTTAAAGTAATGAAAACCTAAATTATTTATGAGTGCCACAGTTTAAATGAACACATCTCCTGAGGCAGTGTGATATTTGAAAACAGGTAGCACCACTACTTAACTAGTTGGCTAATCATGAGACAGATTCTTAATGATAAGGTTATCTTTTCAGATATAAAAATGAGAATGATATCTACTTGGCAAGATTTTTGTGAGAAGTAAATTAGAGTGTATCTGTAAAACATCTAAGAGATTGTCTGACATACAGGTCATCAAAGTGTTAATGTTGTTTTTTCTTCTATAATGTACAGAAAGATATTTCAAAATCATAGGATTTCATAAGATATTACACAATATCTCATTCTGTCTTAGCTCCTCTCAGAATCATCCTACAAATATTTAAATTCATAGGGAAGGAAAAAGTTACACGATCACTTTTCTTGCCCCTTTAGACTTTACCTTCATAACCACACCACCACTCTCAACATTATCCTTCAAAAGCCTGTAATTTCTAGGTATTTCCTTGTTCGTTAAAACCAAGTACCGAAATTTCTGGATTTGCATTCTACCCAGAAACAAATGGCAGCCCAAACTACTTACTTACTCTTTTTTTCTTATGATTTGCTTCTGGAAGAAGACTCAAGGCACCATGGTCATTTGCTGATCTACATCGAGGCAGACAATAAGAACAGTTTACTAGAACCAAGACCCCATTAATACAACGGTTCAGCAAAACTGTGGGATTAATGAGGAAATGGCTCAAGCTTCAGACTGGAGGCTCAGAAAGTTAAACAGTCAAGATGGAAAGCTCAGATAAATCAAGTGTGCCACAAACGGATGTTTATCTCCACAGCTAGTGGTAAAACACATTCAAAATTATTTCTACAAGTAAAGGCTTTCATTTTCACTATCAATGACTTTTATTTGCAGAAGTTTTTCTTATTAAAATGAAAAACTTAAAGGTTTTTTGCCAATGCTGTTTCTCATTGTGTTCTTTTATGTGTTGCTGAAAAGTGTTTCACATTCAGGATGAGAATGACCTGGGGAAGGGCTTTCTATGAGACTTTCGTATTCTCAGCAGTAAGCTCAAAATATTTATATCTTCAACTTTCAATTTCCAAAGGCTCCTTCTCTAGTCAATTGCCATTTGGACATATGATTTCTTTTGAAATTCTATCCTCTGGTGAAGTAACTTCAATAAGAAGGCTTGTTTTTTATAAAAAGACTTTCGTTTTCTTACACCAACCTTCTGATTTTCTGTCCTAAGTTCACAGTCATCTGTAGCTGTGCTAAGATGTCAAAGCATAATTTTAAGAAAGTATTGAGTTGAGTTAACATAAAGATACAAGGGATCCACAGTTACAGGCAAACTCAGCCCCAACTCACATAATTGTTCAGCTATAGGAATTCAAATGGACCAAAACTCTATCACCTGTAATGTAAGTTCATTATGGCCCACATTTAGGTAACAACTGCTAAAGTTCTCATTTGCTTTGGAAATGAGTATTGTCCCCACCTGTGCCATCTGCTACACAATCATCCAAGAGTGCTTGTGGCCACAGAGATATAAAACAACAGAATCCAAATGTAATGGAGCCATATGTTTCATTATTTCAAGAAAAGCTCTCAATGAAAGATAAAATTTCAATTCTTATTATCAAAATCAAATTTGTACCAACTCAACTCAGCTGGAAAAATTTCAACTGAAACCAATTTTTCAGCCAATTTTAAACAACTCTTCTTAAATCAAGTTAATTCAAAAATAAAAAATCTGGGTTAGAGGCTTGGATTTGGACATATTATCTGACAGTCCTTATTTTTCAGATAAAAATGTGTTCCTGGAATCTGCAGGAGAAAGTTTGTTCCCATAGAAACCACGCTATATTTAGGGGTTGCTTGTCTAACAAAGGACAAACTGGGAAATAAGTTAGATGTGACCAGCAGTGGAATATAAACATAAAACTCAGTTATAATTCTGAACTATAAACAGCACACAATTTAATTGTTCACATTGATGACATAAGGGTTTCAAAGCACTAAAATGTGTGTATGTTGTATTTTCAGCACAGCTAGAAGACAGATGCATGTATTGCATATTTTTCACCACTATATTCAGAATTTAGCTCTTTTTCCTTAGAAAGTGCCAAGATTTTAAAGAAAACTAATAAATTCTCAATATGAGAGCTTTGAAAGAATTTACTCCAAAATAGTACATTTCTCTTATTTAATGGATGATGTCACCAAATTCAGAATTTAGGAAATTATCACAAGGTCATGGGGCTAGTTAGTGAGCAGATAAAGATGGAAACCAGGGTCCCTGTTCCATGTCTGCATTTCTACTGCACCACGATGCACATGCTGCAAGGAATTTGAGAGTCTCTGGTAGACACATTAACAGTCTATGACTTAATTTTCCACCTTCTTCTCTTTGATATCTGGAATCTTATTTTTGGAATGGAACTTACCCTTTAAATAGAAATATATTTTAAAATCCTAGAAAATAATAATTCTTCTTTAAATATAATTTTTCCATCAAACCGTTAAAGCTTTAACATTAATGATTAGTCTCAGTTGGTTTTTCAGAAGACAAAGTCAATCTGTCCTTGTCCGCGAAGCAGATGCTGCAGGAGATGCCACCAACTTGCCCACTTTTCCTCTTCCATGGGAGATGCCATTAGAGATGGCCATTGGCGGGCAATCGCTGCCAATGCTCCTGAAAGATGAGACAGGGGTCACTTGTCTTCTCTTAAATTGCCACTGTGAAATAACCTTTGGAAAGTGGTAATAAAATCTACAACTGCTAATTCTCAAACCTATTTACACTGGTAAGTCATCAACCAAGACCTCGAAATGCCAGGTTTGGTGCCCTGTTAGATCCAAAACACCCAACAGCTAAACCAGCTCTCCCTGCTCTTGGCACCTGTGTCTCTCTTCATTCATCTCTCTCTCTCTCTGTATGTGCAGGTCTCACTCTGTCCCACTCTCTCTCAGGCACAACAGAACTTTCTTCCATGGAGACATGACATTTGAAATAAAAACTTCCACACAGGTTATCCCATTCCTGCCTTCCACTTTGCAGCCAAAAGGTGGAGGTCCAGGAAGGCCATTCTGTCTCTCTCTCACTCCCTTCCATCTCCCCACCCCCACTGAGGAAGGTGACCCAGGACTGCATTTCTGAGGATCTTTAGGAGCCAAGTAAACAAACATATTTAAAATATAAATATATATATATATATTTCCTCTGGCATTTATTTTCTAGCACAGATATAGTCTCAAATAATGAAATCATAGTTGGCATAGAAAAGTCTTGGATGGTTGAAAGCCATGAATATTAGTCTTTGAGTATGTATAAATGTCTGCTTTGTCCCAGCACAGTGCTCTCCACATTTGACAAAAAGATAAATGGCTTTGAGTAGAGCAAGAGAAGTTGAGGTTAGACAATAAGAAAAACACTCTAATGTGGTATTTATGCCCACCTATACCACCCTCTTTTTACATGTTCCACCTTAATTTATAGCATGCCACACTCCATCCTTTGATTTGTTTCTGCTCCTGGAGCCCATCCTGGCCTTTGTGCATTGTGTCCTTTGCACCTGTAGGTCTCTCTGCCTGGGGTGCTTTTCTCACTTCCACATGTGGGACTGCCCTTTGTCACTCAGTTCTCAGCATGAATGGCACCTCCTCTGGGAAGCCCACTCTGACCACCACAGTGCTAGGAAACTGCTCAGGCACTATCGCCTTGTCTTGTTTGAATCCTTTGCCTGTGATTTTCCCACTGGATGTTTTTATTGCGTAATTTTTTGTTATGGGTTTATTGTCTGCCTTCTCTTCTGCTGAGATATTCTGCCTCCAGTATCTCAGTGAGCTTAGCCTCCAGGCTTTTAGATCAAACGGGGCACCCCACCTGGCCTTTCAAAGTCTTGTCTTGGTCAGCGTAAACAGGGGGCACAAACAGGTTTGAGAGTTAGCAGTTGCTAATTGATTTTCCACTTTTTAAAAGCTATATTTCACAGGACACTAACTGCATTGTTTATTGTTATATCCCAGTGCGTATCACATATTTGTTGAGTTAATTCAATATTTGGAATCAATGGATCATTATACATGCTTTTCTAAGAGTGGCTGTGGAATAATCCTTCTTTTGGAGATAGCTATTTAATCATTTTTCTGGGGCCAGTGTTGAACGTGAGAGTTAGAATTGAACTGAAAGAGGCTCTATCAAATCCATCATTTTGCAGGGAAGGAACTGAATCCAGAGAAGCAGGCTGAGTGGAAACTACACAGATGCCCTTGCTGAGGCTCTCAGTCCATCCTCCTGTCTTGACCTACACTGTCACCTGAAGTGACCACCTCAAAGCCACTACAGCTAGACCATTCCCCAAATTCCCAAGGGTCTTGTCTCTTTTTTAGGGGGCTATGTCTCCTAACATTTTAGAAGCATCCCAGAGCATGGATACATTTAATCAGAAATAAGAAAACATTCTGTTCAACATAAACTTTTCCTGTAATCTTCTTTTTAGTCTCAGATCTCTAAATGTTTTGTGCAAATCATTTCTTGTGCCTTGGGGTTCCAGTCTGATTTCAGTGTGGAAAAAGCAGATTATATCTTTGGTGGTTACTGTGCAATGCGGTTTAATTTTTTTCCTCTTTTGTATTCTATTTTTTTATAAAAGGAAGATACTGTTTCCTCAGAACACAGGAAAGGAGCTGGTAGTTTTACCAGCACATGGTACATACTGGATGAAAGAATGACATGTAGCTCAGATCAGTAGATTAAATTCAACTGTTTTCTGAAAGAATAATTATCTTAGAGTGTTTCCATCCAGAGGGACTTCAATCAAGACATAATCAGCAATGTATCTGATTAATGTGGCAAGGCGAACTTGATAAAAATTCACAGAAAGAGCTTTCTGCAGGGTACAATAATATCCAGAAGCTGTGCTAGGATATACACATGGTCTGTCACTGTAGTACTTGAAAAATTAACCTTCTAGAGCAATATTTCTCAAACTTTATTGTGTGATTAATCACCGGAAGATTAAAATGCAGATTCAGATTCAGTAGGAGTAGGGTGGGGCCTGAGACTTGGCATTTCTAACTAGCACGAGCTACTGGTTTATGGACCACATTTTGTGTGGCAAGACTCTACACTACACAGTCCAATATGGTAGTCCTTTGCCACATGTAACTATTTCAATTAATTTAAATTTAATTTAATTTAGCAATTCACTTCCTTGGTCACAGAAAATTTTATTGAACAGATTTACTAAAGAAAACACAATTTATAAATAATTCCTAATTTCTGTAATCTTATCTCATTTCTTTTCTAGTTAAGGCCTGCCATCTTATATTTGGAGAATAGCAAAAGTTGGTTGGATAGACACATGGGTTTGGATCTGGAAACAATGAGGCTAAAGAGAACCAGGGAGAAGAATTGTTAAGGAATCCAAAGAACAAGGGGATTTCAAGAAGTATGTGGTCAACAGGGGCAAAAGTTGGTAAGAGGACTCATAAGCTAGGGTTTGAAAAACTGTCCCTTGGCTTTAAAGAGGGGGCAGAGTAAGACAGCAGTAGTTGCTGGGATATAGGATCAAACAAGGGCTTTTAAAGATGGGAGATTTTTCTGGTTTACATGATAAAATTTAAAAATGCCTGTCTTGGGCCACAAAGCAGGCTGGCCTTGGGGATATGTTGGTTTTGAATCTGTAAGTCAAAATAGGCCCTGCAGTGACCTAGTTTATATTTTGACAGTTCAAAGAACTCAAATAAATACCATTAGCTATTAAAGATTTCAGAATCTCTAATTCTAAGGAGCAGATCTCAAGCCTTCAAAGAAACCTCACATTTCCTTCTGGCTAAGTAGAAAAATAATTACTTTGTCTTTATTACACCAGTGACCACAGAACTCTTAGTTCTTTTCCAGGCTCTAGTTAGGAGGAAGAGCAATTTCATCAATTACTTTTTACTCAAAATCTCACCAGACCCTTAAAAATAAATCCTGTTTTCAAGGAAAGGCCAAGCCCTATGGGATTTTGCCAACTGCAATCTGATACTTGTTCAGAGTGTGCAAAGCAGTTTTAATTAGGTGCATAGGCTAGTCTCCTTTTAAAGGAAATAAAACTTCTCATAATTATATTAACTGTCCTATTATATTAGTAAATAAAAAAAAAAAGAACACAATAGCTTACAGAACTCAGTGATGGGCAAAGCTGACTACATTTTCCTGCTGCTGCAGCAGAAAAGCCATTCAAGGAGAATGGCATGCATCATATGACAGGCAGACAAGGTTTAATTTCCCTGGGGCAGTGCAGCGCCTTGGACGCTCTCACAATATTGCCTTCTGGATTGCTCCAAATTGCTGCTAGACCATCGCATCCTTGCATTATGCAGTGGCAAAGGACAGTTGACACGTTACTTGAATTGGACTCTTGGGACAAGTGGGACAAATGGAGTTTGGACTCAGATGGGCACCGTGTGACTTTGGGCAAGCCACAGATCTTTGAATCTTTTTATTTTTAAAATAGACAGTACATAATTTTTCCCTGTCTTAAGAGATTTTTTTAGAGGAAAAAATGTGAAACAGGAACATCAAAGGCATCTTGATTTCTTAAGATAGTTGTGCAGTGCTGACCCAGCTCACATGCCAAGCAGTCTCTACATTGATGGCTGGGGGTTTTCTTTTAAGCAATTAAAAAATCTCTGTGTTTCTTATGATTAACTAATAAAGTTCAGTCATGTGGACACTGTCTCAGCAGGTCTGTGGGGATGGCATAATTAAGTCTAGTTTAACTACAGGCACTGGAGAGAAAGATTGCTATGGGAATGATGGGACTGAGGAAACGGACTCCATCAAAGGGGCTTTCCCCTCTGGACAGATGGGCAGTGCAATGGTAGGCTCAGACACAGTGACAGAGGCAGGCAGGTTCGATCAGGTGCGAAGGACAAGGAGGCAAGAGCAAATCCAGGTATTGGATGTCACCTACGTTCAGGCAGGTAGAGGCAATGAACCTAGCAGTGTGTTCATTAATGAACAGGACCAGTGAGAGAAGAGTCAGGAGGTGAGGTAGAGCTTTCTGCTTTAACTCACTTCAGGGTCAGCTGGGTGGCTTACTGGTGTGACACTTCCTGGTGGTCTGTGGGAGGGGGGACCATCCATATTTTCAGCAAGCCCCCAGGTTATCCTGATGCAATTGGTCAAACGACCACTTCTAAGTAGGGTGACAAAGCAAGCCTCATTATTCTGGGCATCAAGGTAGCACACAAAGGGCCACCTGAAAAGGAAACTGCAGTGCTACAGAAGAAATGGAGGCAGAGTTGTAGTTTTATGGACCAAGTAACAGACTGGTGGGTAGAAAATGTCTAACTCAGGGGCTAGTCAGGCTAGCCTCATGCACTTTGGCCAAAATCCCTACCACACATCCTACCTGGTTATGGTCTGAGAGATACCAACCTAGAGGCAGGGCTTAGAAGCAGATCCAAGAGTAGAGAAGTCTGGGATCTGAGGATACACCACGTCTAGATTAGCCTTGGTAACAGAATACCAATGCAAGCATCTTGGATAAGCTGATAAAGTTCTTATCCCATATTGCAAGGGATGCAGGGTAGATAGCTCCAGGGTATGTCATTCTTGGACACTCAGTGATGGCAGAACTCTGGCTTGGTTTCCCTGTGATTCTCATGGCTTTCCTTTCATGGCTACAAAATAGTGACTGTTAATTTCAATTTCCAGGCCATCACACAACCTTCCAGAGAGACAGAAAAAGAAAGTGTACCCTCCTAGTGTCTCTTTTTATCAGGAAGGAATACACTTTTTGAAGCCCTCTTACAAATCTGTCTTTACACCTCATTGTCCAGAATGGGCAGTATGTTGATTCCTTAATCTGTCTTAGAACCTCTGTGGTTCACACCCTGTGGGGAAATGTCTTCCTTCTCTGAGCCTACCGCATCCCAGTACAGATAAGTATTGTGGTGCAGTGAGCAAGGAAAGGGTGGGCAGATATCTTCAAAGGCAACAAAGAGTGCCTTCGCCCATCCACTGAGGAATATAACCAAGGGATTCTAAATGTCATGAACATTATCTGTGCAGAATTTGCTGCATGAATTGCTTATGGTCTGTCCATTTACTGCCATTTACTGATGGCGCTAAAGTCATGGTCATGGCACTAAGATCCCAATCCAACTCAGAACACTACCAGTCCTTCCTCCATTTATCCCCCTCCGAAACACAGCGTAAGTGCCTAGCACATAGCTTCCTGTGCAGGACTCTGCGGGTCTTCTCTGTGTCATCTCAACCCTTGTGTTGAGATCCTTTTGACCATATTTCTTAACTTGGATGTTTTCTCACTTTTTTGAAACACAAGATTCCTTCTTCCAACCTCTTTTTCCTTTCATTTTGATCAAGGTTCTTCTTAGATGTTACACCTCTAACATATTTCTTTCTTCAAGGGAAAAGTGTCTCAGAAACTTCTATACAAAAGTAGTCTGGTTTCTGTTTTGAAATGACATAAAAGTCATGTTTTTCTATATACCCACAAGAACATTTATGCCTAATGATTTCTGTGAATCATGCAATTTAGAAACATATAGACTTTCTACTTTATTCTACTAATGTTGCCTAATTTTATTGTCCAGTTTGCTATTTAAGAGAATAAATACTAGCTCTGATACCTCATAGCTATTTAAGAGAATAAATACTAGCAGTAGAAGTGTCTTCATTGACTTCAGTATTCCTTCATTCCCTTTCCTTTGGCAAAATCAAAATTAAAAAACGAAACATGATCTCAATAACAAAACAATTTTAAGTTTAAATATTCAACAGAGGGTTTTTTTTTTTTTTAGGAACAAGACAATGATATTGCAGAACAATTAGCCATTGTTTCTATTATAGAATTTAGAAAAAAGTCCTGATGGTTGGATAATAAATGAAAAAATCCAGAAGACTAATTGGTGAGAGAAAACATAGAATCATAAAATCATCAATGTTCAAATGAAACATCAATAATCTAGGGCAGCCAATAATCTTACCACAAGGCATCATAGCTAGAAGATGCCACAATCCTCACCAAATCTTGCCAGAAGGAGGACGCAAAAACAACTCCTGACCTGCTCGGGCTTACAGCTGTGAAGCTTACACTGCTCAGTGCAGCAGCCATGAGCCATGTGTGGCTACTGAGCCCTTAGAATGTGGCTGTCCTAGTTGAGATGTCCTGTGAGGGTAAACCGCACATTGGGTTTTGAAGATTTAGCATTAAAAAAGGAGTGTAAGATATGTTGTTAATATTTGTATATTGATTAAAGGTTGGAGCAATATTTTGCCTACATTGGGTTAAATAACATGATATATTAATTTCACCAATATCTTTTTTTTTTAATGCAGCTATTAGAGAATTTAAATTTGTTTACATGGCTTTCATTATATTCCTATTGAACTTAAATTTAGATCTTCAGTTCTTTTGGTCCCTAACACTAACCCTATTGGATGAGAATAAATTGCTTTTATTCATTGTTTAATCCTTTGGATCAATATGAAAGAATTTTATGAACTAATCAAAAGCAAGGCAATTTGAGGTATAATGGTCCTCCACCTGTATTGTTTATGATGTGAGTATTGGTCTCTAGTCCCACTTAAACTCTGCACCTTATGCCTGGAAATGCAGGACTAACTAACACTATGGACAGAGAGATATGGTGTTACTAATACAATAACTAACTGAAAAAAAATAAAATTCAACTGATCAGGACTCATCAATGTTGGTTTACATATTAAATCTACAGTCCCCAACCCTCAGACTGTGTACCAGTACCCATTCATAGCCTGTTAAGAACTGGGCCACAGAGCAGGAGGTGAGTGGTGGGTGAGCAAGCGAAGTTTCATCTATGTTTACAGCCATTCCTCATTGCTCACATCACCACATAAGCTCTGCCTCCTGTCAGATCAACCATGGCATTAGATTCTCACAGGAGCATGAACCCTACTGTAAACTGTGCATATGAGGGATCTAGGTTGTGCACTCCTTATGAGAATCTAATGCCTGATGATCTGAGGTGAAGCT